>VDFB02258118.1:0-102684 GCA_007258455.2 Sequoia sempervirens | reverse complement strand
AAATTCGTCTACCCTTTATGCTTCTACGGTGTCCATAACCTATTCAAATGCTCTCAATTCGGCACATACAAGGAGGATGCTAACGGAGGTTGTGGAATCTGGCTTTACACTTACTAGTTGTGTTTTCTTGAAAGTTTCTAAATCATTTCAATGAATCCATTTCATACAATTCCTGCAACTATTGTAGTCTAGGAGACCACATTTCTTCACTCCCACCCTCTTGAATCTCACCGCAAACAATTTGACCCTCTACCACGTGTTTTTTTCCCTCTCGCATGTGGTTTCTCCTTCTCATGTTTTTCCCTCACTTCACTTCCTACACGATTCCTCCTTCCCTCTCCTCACATTCCTTTGTCCTCTCTTTCCCACTCCATTTTTTGGATTCTCTCACATTTTCTCCCGAAGACAGCTTGAATTGGATGAATAAAGGGTCGTGGGGATTTAAAGATTGCAAGGAGCCATTTTTTTCCACATGACTTGACATTTTTGGATGGCCAAGGGATTGGGATGCCATACTGTATTAATGGTGCAGCCCTTCTTAGTCGTACCTGTGCCATCTCCTCATTATTACAGGCTGTCTCCTCTTGCTGGGTTGTTGGCGTGAATGCCACGACCCAACTATTGTCATGTCCCCCAAAATTGTGACACTAAGATACAAAGTATCGAGGAACAAATAAATAAAAAAAACTCCTATAAGGATGTTATAATATAATTAAGCAATATATATATATATATATATATATATATATATATATAATACTCTTTATCATCATTGTTAATGTTATTGTCAAAATAAAATAATTGATATCTTTAATTAATATATAATACTCTTTATCATCATTGTTAATGTTATTGTCAAAATAAAATAATTGATATAATCCCCAAAACCCATTACAAAATAATAATAATAACAAATATATTTTTAAGAAACATATAACATAAAATATAATACACAAAATGCAAATATGCAAAATAACAATAATATATTGTCATAAATAATATCATGAACATTATATATAATATAAACTTTAATAATAAAGAAATTCACAAAGGAAAATAATAGACAAATAATAAACACAAAATGACTTCATGAACCGTTTCCTAACTAATTAAGCTTGAAGCGCTTCCTAAAAAGCCACGATTGTCTTAAGAATTTGCAGCGATTGTATTGGGTAAAGTAAGCAGTATGTTTTCTGAGGAATCTATTCCCAAAAGGCAGCATGAAGGACACGTCCCTAGTCAACAAAGGGATATGTCTCTTGGCAGGGATCGGGCTATTAAAAGAGTGATATTCGGGAGAAAGAGGGAGGTCAGGTGGACGTAAAAAGAAATAGAGGAGGAGTCGTGGCAGGTGTAGAAGGAAAAGACCAATGCAGAAAGGTAAGCCACTGCCGACTGATCAAGGCAGTATATATATATGATAAATATATGACTAATATGTATAGAGTTTGGGTAATGTTTGACATAGTGTTTAATATATATATATATATATATATATATATATATATATATATATATATATATATATATATATATATATAACAAATATAAATATATTAAATATAAATGTTTTTTCTGTTTATATAATTCATATGCTAATAAATACATTTTGGTAATTGGTAAATATTAATATATGCAAGTCATAATCACTTATGTATATAGAGGGTAAGGATAGTGGATTTAAGTGTGTTGATTATCCAATATATTACTAATTCAAAAGTCTTTAATATATTATGATAAAAGGACATGTTAACAATTGATAAGATATGTATTCAGGTGTTTATTTATTGTGATTCATATCATAAGTGATTGACGAATATAATGTCTATATATGAATAGATATTATTTACGATTCTCCAATTATGATGCTTGCAGCAGTTATTGAGCCTTATAGGTGATAATAACTCTAGTATGATAAATGGTTTTCTCTTTGGGATTTGATAGACGTTTAATAGCTACCCTATGTACTTACGAAATTATATAGAAGGATCATTCATAAGAGTGATACGGAAGGAATAAGTACTCCTTTGACAAGAAGGAGATGTTTATGTCATCTTTGATCTTATTAGATATTATCACTGAAACTGATTGATCTTTAATTTTTCTAATGTCTCCTTGAGGAACACTTTGAGTGCAAGTTCTAGGTCAAAGTGCTCCCACTAAAAGGGGTCATTACAACTATTTACTTTTTAATCTTTCACATTTAATGTTTGCTTGATGTGGGGATGTGATACCTACTCATGGATAAAAGTTGAATTGCTATAAATTGAATCTCAATTGGTTAATCTAAAAGATTGAGAATTCGAGAGATGTTTTGCTTAGTTAGCAATTCCAACTATTATGCATTTGGTAAAAGCTTTTTCAGAATCTTGCAAGGTCCAATTGTCTTCCATATTAACTTCTTGCAGGTCTTCACTGGAAACCTTACTTTTTGGAGATGAGCAAGTACCAAGTCAATAACATCAAAATTATTTACTCTTAAGATTTGCATACTACTAATTTGCATTAACAGTAAATATATACTTGGGGTTTATATTGTTCAATTTTGCATTTTTGGTATCTAGTGATGTTTTGAGAAAGAAAATAAAATTTTGATTGCCCTTTTGAAGTCAAGACATTTGGCTAGCATTTAATATCTCTCCATGGTGAGGATTTCAAATTCCCTTGTGGCAATATTTGATTATTTCTAAAATTGTTTTTGATCACGTATAACCAGAAAGGCATGTGGTAGAGTAGCCTAGGAAGGGTGCATATCTATGCAAATTCAAGAAAGAGAGGCACAAAACACTGGTGTAGTCATTTAGAAAAGTTTATTTTTCCTTTCACAACATAACAGTCAGGGACTTGACTTGTGAAAGAGACAAAAAAACCTTTCCACTTTGTTTTCAATCTTGCACCAAGTTGTATAGTCATGTGTAGGCATGTATAAGGAAAGATGAGATTGATACAAGGGTAAGAGGTCTGTTTTAGAAGAGGGAAAGAGGTGTTGCAAATTATAAATGTGGTTTTGATGCTTTCAAGTGTTTGTTATAATTTGGGAGGTGTCCTATATTGAGGAGAGCTGAAAAAAATTAACCTTTTCGGGACATGGGATACTATATTCTTGTGGAGAATGGGTGTTAATCAGCCCACCATGAGTTAGAGATAAGCATCACCACAAGTTCAGTAGTTCAATAAGGATTATTTCTTTTATTAAGTTGCTTATGATCAATTAAGAAACCCAAACTCGTATTTTCCAGCCACAATAAATAAAGAGTAGATGTTTTATTCCTGCATATTCTGTCAGATTTAAATTCTTTGTCCATCATGCTTGTGCATTCCTTTGGCTTCTTGCATTTGTCCTCTTCCCATAGTAAACCCACCTCTCATTTTAGTGGAGCATTGTTGTCTTCTTGACAACTTTTCTTTAGTTGTCAATGCATATTGATAGGCATCTTCTGCCTGCAGGCTCACCATCCTTAGCTCATTTTGAATATTCATCCTTTTTCCATTTATGAATGTAGCAACCTTCTCATGATCCAACTTGCTGTGACCATATCTGGTGGAGATCTTGTAGGACTTTTCAATGTAATTTTCTTACAGTCAACTCCCTTTGCCTCAAGTTTCAAAACTTCTTGACAGGTCAAGTTGATAATCAATTGGGAAGAACTTGGCCTTTGTTCTTGTTATCATGCTATTCCCATCTGGTGATAATTTCTTTTCCCTTTCTCCCTTCTTCAGCCTATGCTTCCTTTCACCAAACTGTATTATGACTTTTTAGCTTGGTTTGTTCTACCTCTATCTCATCATATTTGAAGTACTTATCCATTTCTATTAATCAGTCAATCAATTTTTCAGGGTCTTAGGCTCCTAGAAAGTATGGTACCTCCAACTTTGTCCCTCTCCCAATCTTGGAGATAACTCTGATTAACTCCCTCTCCCTTGCATCCATCTCTTGTAATAACCACCCTAGATTTATTCTTTTTTGGCAATAAGAAATAACAGCAACATAAACATGCCTAACAAGGATACATTGCTGTCATAAAGTTCTGATATAATAATTCAACATTTACACAACTTCTGTTACAATTGTTTTGATGGTTAATCAATCACACAGAGATGCCAATACAAGAAATAAGCATAATAGTGAGATGCCCACTAGGTAATACCTCAGATGAAGGATGGAAATAGACTGGTAAAGGTCTGCACCCACTGGAAATGGACTTATACGGGGCTGATATGTCTGTACATGAAGCCTCAGGTCTGCTGTCTAATGTTGCAGGGCTAAATGACAATGAAAATCTCTTTCTGTTTACTTGTAGAGTGACTTGACCGATTAACATAGAGTAAATGGGAATATATAACAGCAAGAATAGAACCTATCAATTACACAAGCATTGCATAGAATATAGATGTTGTATTCTCATTCATCAGATAAACAATAAGTACATGTATGAAAATGTGTAGTCCCTAACTACAAATCAAACATGAATTATATAGATGGCCGATGTTGGTTGAGGACACCAACTGTCGGCAACTACTCAATACAACTACCCAACCATTGGGGATTAATTCTCGATTACAACATATACTAATTGCTTTTGCTGTGCACAATATTATTTATTTGTTTATTTACTATTTTGCCGTCTAAACATGATTAATTACTTATGGCCGACTACATCAGTCCCCCCAAAAAGAAAGTTGTCTTTTAGACAACATTACAACAAAATGGGGACTTACAACAAAAGAAGTGACTAGTGAGAAGAGGGAGGGTGAAAGGACGTCTTCGGATGGATAGACAATGTTGGAGTAGATGTCGGCAAGCATATTTCTTGTAGCTTGCGAACCTCCTCCGTACATATTCACAACTAGTGCTTTGCCATGATGTCCTGCCCCCTTGCTGCCTTTACCATTTGTGCAGCCTCCATCACCTGTCATTTTGCTTGGTCCACTTCCTTCACCTTCTCTGCCAATTGAGCCTCCATGTCCCTCATTCTCTACTTTGTCTCCCTCTCCATCTTCGACATCTTGGCCTTTATGGTCGATACTCTAGATCTCTCAGTGAGGGTGAGCTAAGTTTGCTAAGCAAGCTGATCCTGAATTTTTTTTTTATGCTCAGCTAACTCCTCTCGTACCTTTTGTGCCACCTATAAAGCCTCAATATTTGTCTGCACCACCTCATTTGTGGATGATATCTACCGTTTCAGCCTATAGAATACATCCCTAAAGGATGCCTCTATACTGAACAAGGTTGAAATCAATTGACCATCTCTCCCTCCAAATGAAGGCCTCACTGGATGCCAAGCCTTCTGCATTGTTGGGATCTCCACTCCAGGCCATCCTCTGGAAGTGAAACAACGAGCGAACTCCTCACACCCTATTTGAACAAACACCAATATCCTCTGTACCTCCTTCACCACCAACGAAGACTGGCCTATGCTGATGGGGGTCTTGCCGGTGGGGCTAGCAGTCTTGTCGGTGGGCCTGCCGATGGGCCTGGTGGTCTTGGCAGTTCACTTGGTAGTCTTGGTGATGGGCCTGATGGTCTTGGTGGTGAGCCTAATGGTCTTGGCAGTGTTGCTGATGGGCCTGGTGGTGGACCTGGCAATCCTGGTAGTTCACTTGGCAGTCCTGGTGGTGAGCCTGATGGTCTTGGTGGTGAGCCTAATAGTCTTGGTAGTACTAGCTATGGGCCTGTCGGTCCTGTTGATGCACCCTAGTTGCATCGCCAGTGGCATCGCTAATTGCACTGTCGGTAGCATCGGTCACATTTTTTGTACTGCTAGATGCATTGCTAGCAGATAACCCTGCACCTACCAACATGGCACAGATAGATAATTGGTTGAACACATTTAGGTCATCACTGCAGGTTCTAGCATTCCCATCACCAAGCCCTTCAGGAATTCTGGCCAAGGGTCTAAAACAAGAGTGCACAACCATGGTGACCGAGGGTGAGGGTCGACAGTAGGGATTCACAACCATGATGGCTGAGGGAGGGGGTGTACAACAGGATCAGGATTGATGGTGCAGAACCAAGTTCGCCACAGGCACACCCACCGGGTGTAGTACACACTTAGGAGAGTGGGGGACCATCGTAGAGGTAGGTATAGAGGTACATTTAGGAGCTTTAGGTGATGGCAATAGTCATGAATGAAGTAGGAGACATTCAAAAGGCTAGACATATGCCAGTCTTCATTGGTGGCGAAGGAGGTACAAAGGATATTGGTGTTTGTTCAGATGGGGTGTGAGGAGTTCGCCCATTGTTTCACTTCCAGAGGATGGCCTAGAGTGAAGATCCTAACGATGCAAAAGGCTTGGTGTCTAGCGAGGCCTTCATTTGGAGGGAGAGATGGTTGATTGATTTCAACTCTGTTCAGTATAGAGGCATCTTTCAGGGATGTATTCTATAGGCTGAAACAACAGATGTCATTCACAGATGAGGCGGTGTAGGAAGACAGAAGGTATGAGAGGAGTTGGCCGAGCATACAAAAAATTCCAAGATCAACTTGCTTAGTAGACTTAGCTCACTGTCAGTGAGAGAGCCAGAGTATTGGCCATAGAGGCCAAGATGTTGGAGATGGAGAGGGTGATAGAGCAAAGAATGAGGGACATGGAGACTCAATTGACAGAGAAGGTGATGGGAGTGGACCAAGCAAAACGATAGGTGAAGGAGGCTGCACACATGGTAAAGGTAGTAAGGGAGCGGGAGATCATGGTAGAGCACCAGTTTGTATGGAGGAGGTTCACAAGCTACAAGAGCTATGCTTGCAAACATCTACTCCGACATCGTCCATCCATCCAAGGACATCTTCTCACCCTCCCTCTTCTCACTAGTTACTTCTTCTGTTGTAACTCCCCATTCTGTTGTAATGTCGTCTGGAAGACGACTTTCTTTTTGAGGAGGGGGCTGATGTAGTCAACCGTAATTAATTATGTTTAGTTGGCCAAATAGTAAATAAATAAATAAATAATATTGTGCACAACAAAAGCAATTAGTATATGTTGTAATCGAGAATTAATCTTCGACGGTTGGATAGTTGTTTTGAGTAGTTGTTGACTGTTGGTGTCCTCAACCAACATCGGCCGTCAATATAATTCATGGTTCATTTGTAGTCGGGGACCTCACATTTTGATACATGATGCGCTTATTGTTTATTTGATGAATGAGAATACAACATCTATATTCTGTGCAATGTCTATGTAATTGATATGTTCTATTGTTGCTGTTATGTATTCCCATTTACTTTGTGTTAATCGGTCAAGTCACTTTGCGAGTAAACACTTTCCAACACCTCTAAACTCACCAAACTCACCCAACAGTGTTCCAACACCCTCAAAAGGTAAGGATATAAGAGCTATAGGTTTGATAATGGCTAATACAAAGTTGCAGGTCTGAAAGTACCTTTATTGGAAGTCATGGAAGCCATGAAAACCATTAAAATCTACCTCCAATCATGCATATGACACCTCCCAATGACACAGTTCAGCACCACACTAACCCAACAGTCTCCAAACAGTCTCTAATTGTCAAGGATGGACAAGAAACAGGTCTGTCATAAGTTTTCAGTCATACCCAGGTGTGTACGACACCCTTTAGGTATCCAAATCTTCCCAAGAACACCTCCAAACTCACTAAGAACACCTCCCAAGATATTTGAAACCCCAATTTGCAAACTCTGTGAAGAATAATGGTGATTCCTAAGTAGAACCAAACCAAACCAGCTAAGGATTGTCTTTCAAATCCGAAACTACTGATCCAATGAGGGTTTTCATCCTCACAAGGTTTGAGGAAGAACACGCAGATTTAATTCGGTAGTATTTTTTTATGTGTTATCTTCAATATATGCAAATGAGCCCTTCTCAACCTTCTTTTATAGCTTTTGGAGGGAAAATAAGCAATTTGAATTTATAATAATTCTTTTCCCCTCAAAATTGACCTCTTTGAAATAATAATAGTATTTCATGTGCAAAGACCCCCTTAGCTAGGCATCCAACTTTTAAAACTTTTTATTACCTTTCCAACGAGCTATCACACTAAGTTGTCCTTTTATTATTTTTTGACATTGGACAATATTAGGGAAATATTAATTAATTATTCAATAACTCACCCAAGTTGCACAAACTACTGAAATTGAATCAAAATCAAACTTTGATCACACTAGGATGATACTAAATATGTAGGATGACGATCAGAACCAATTGGGTGACTTACTAAAAAATAAACATGCTCTCCAAGAAGTTTGGAGAACACACCAAGAGCCTGGAAACGCTTTTGAAAGCATCCCAACGATCCCTAATGCCAACTAAGCTCAATGCCACCAACAAAACTTCTGATATGTTGAACCTGCATCCTTCAAGAAGTTTGGAGTTCTCCCCAACACACTTAGAAGCTTATGGGAAAACTCAAAAACTAGCCAAAATGCTCATTGAACAATAATGCGTAAAATGGGGACATTACACCTCTTCTCCAATGCCTTTATTTTCTTGTCCTTGTGCTTGAACTCTTCATTCCTCTTCACTATCATTGTCATCTCTTTCTTGTGTATGGTCTGTTCTTTTGCCTTCCTCAAGAGCTTCCATCCTTTCTTGTATTTCTCTCAACTTCAAGCATTTCGTTCAAATTTTCTGCAACCTGTTGCTGCAGCTTTTGCTACCCTTATTCTTCAAGGCATTTTGATTGTCTTCACACTCCCTTTTTACTGTTGTAACTCTCTCTTGGTCATAATCCTGCACAAAGATACAAAGACACTTCCTTGTTGGACATCTACCAACCTAAAATTATGAATGATGCCCTCCTTTTCAAAGCTGTAGCTTGATCTGATGCCACTTGGTGTAGTCTTGTTGGGAGACCTTACGGAATAGAAATCCCACAGCAAGCAACCTTGAACAACTGCAGTAATCTCTACTTCAAACAAGCAAATGTAAAAACAATTGTCCAACAAACAATTGTACCTCACACTAGGATGTATTTTTATGAAAAAGTGCAAGCCACTATAGTTAATGTAAGTTGAATCAATTCAAATAGTAAACATAAAGGAGTGTTCTTGATGCACAAACAAAGAATTTACATGACAATTTGCACAGGAACGAAACATCTCTCTTTTGTTGTCTTGGTAAAACAAGTTTCAGTTGATAAATTTAGCATTAGCAATATACACAAGGGAATAATTCTCCTTGACTATTGTAATTGATGGTGAGGCTTTTTTGAAACTTGTGGAGATCTGCAAACCAGTGTTACAAGACTCGAACTTGCCTCGGACTTGGCAAGCCAATTTTTGACTCGGACTTAGACTTGGAGCCCAAACTCGGCGCAAACTCGACAAAGACTTGGCAAATAGAAAAACCCAATAAATTTAGAGATTTTTAAGGATTTAAAACTTGTTTCATGCACCCTTTAATAAATAAAGTTAAACCTTAAAGACACAATAACATCATCAAATAGAAATTACTATGATCCCATACACAAACATATATTGATCACATAAGTATAAACACAAACTTTTGCTAAAGGAAATAACAAATTTAGATATATAAATATTGTCAAATGTATACAAAACTCATGAAATATGAAATCCATGGCATCAAAACAAAACTAAAATTTAAGTCTATGGCTTAGAAGAGCTTGCATTACTTATCCCAACATCACGACGTCATGCACTAGTGTCTAAGATAGGTCCTAGATGATGATGTAGCCATGATATTTGCTTGTGTCTCATTGATTGGTGTGTATATTCAACTGAGGAATTTATTATTAAAATTTTATTGAAGCCTTCAAGATTGCATGTTTTGTTGTCTAATGTATGAAACAAGATAATCCTTGATTATGGCTTTGAATGTGAAAGATGCATAGATTTGCAACAGGGGATATGTATTTTGTAGGTTTTATGGTCATGATTCATCATTGGCCTATTACATGCTTAGACCTATAGTTTGATGAGGGTTTGGGGGTAACACCCCGATGGGGTTGAGGGGCAACGCCCCTTGTGGGGATTTGTGGGTAGCACCCCCAGTGGCGTCAAGAGGTAGCACCCCCAGTGGGGTCAAGGGGGTAGCACCCCTTGCAGGGTCCCAGGGTAGCGCCACCAAGCCCAAATGAAGATCTTCAAAACCACATAGACCTTCATGGCACACACAATTTAATTAAAAAATTTGTAAATGAAAGATTGTAAATTTAAAAAAGAATCTAACTAAAATGGCCAAGTTTGGGGGTCGGGACTCGCCGGTTCTGGCGAGTTTGCCGAGTCTAGCAAGTCTCGGTGAGTCCGACAAGTACTTGGCTGCCGAGTCTCTGGGCCTTGTTTAGGGTGACCCGCCTCGCAACTCGCCGAGTCTAGGTGAGTTTCTGCGAGTCTTGTAACATTGTTGCAAACACACATTGGTCTCCAAATGGCAATCTCCCCTATAAATATATGTTAACTCTTCTTAAATTTTCTTGAGTATTGGAGGCATCCCAATTTATTAGTGTTCCACAGGCATTGGGGATGTGGGGACGACGGGATGAGTTTCGGGGATGGGGGTACAAAGGGCCTAAGTTTGGGGACAACGGGGAGACGACAGCGGCGGGGAGGGGGGGTTGGCAGGGTGGTGCTGCTGATATAGTTATACATATACTTATAGTACTTGAAAAACTAGTTTTGAAAAGATGTATAATAGTATAACAGTATAAGAATTACATTTCAAATGAAACTATAGGAAATTAGTAAAATTATAACATAGCAAAATTTGAAATTCTAAATCTAAATACGAAGATTTCTTGAATGCTAATTGTTAAATAAAGTTTGACAAATGAAATTGTCAAATTGGAGATTTCTATTATATCGAAAATATGAATATCTGATGTTATATGAGAAATCACAAAGTCTATAAAGATGATTACATGATTCATCATTACAATGAGTAGCAAATGCCAAATAGTAAATACATCTACTAATAGCAATAGCACTACAAAAGACAAAATGCCAAAATGTCAAAACTCAAAATGTAGTGAAGGGAGGCCTCTAATCATCTGCAAACTACTCATCACTGGAACTGCTGGACTCCACAAGGTCAAGATCCCTCAAGCTCACACCAACCAGCCCTGCATCTGAAGTGGTAGGATCATCCTCATCAATCTGTGAAGGCTCCTTTGGCTCCACATCCCATCGTGTCGCTGGGCTCTCCTTGTACCCAAGTGTCTTGTGGTCCATGAGACACAAAGCACTATGTACAACCACAAGTTTCTCTGCTCTCTTAGAAGTAAGTCTGCTCCTCTTAAGAGAGTGGATGAAGCTATATGTAGACTAGTTCCTCTTAGCAGCTGAAGAATTGGAAACCTGGGATAGTAGACAAATAGCTAGAGTGGTGGTCAAAGATTTCAGACCATGACAATTCCACCACAAAAGTGGGTCCTCCTGTGCCATAGATTCTATATCCATCTTTGCTGCATCTGAATAGCCTCTAAGAGTGGCAAATCTTCCCCACTTAGTGCGAATTATGCCAGCATCTCTAGAATCATACATCTTCTCTATGCACCTAAAGAAACCTGCCTTCACCTCATCATCCTGAATCGGTGTCACTCTACCTGGTCTAGCCTTGTACCACTTAGGATTCAAGGTGTTGGGTGAAAATTATGTAATCAGCTTTTCGATAGATTACACAACTTGGACTTCAGCCACAGCTATGTGAGATGTAAATCTCTCCTCTCGAAAAGGGGAGGCGCCCTTCTTACTGTTGACAGAAGCGATGGTAAAACAAACAAGTAATTACAAAATGTACACAAAACTTACGAAGTGGGGGGGGCGTGTTACATTCATCCTTCTCTCTTTTTTTAGAGAAGATGTTTACAATGCTTCACTATTGGAAGTTCTTAATTCTTAATAACTTTAAACAATCAACTAGCAGTAATGCCAATACCTCATCTTGTCAAAGCAAAGCGTAGAGATACCAGAAGTGATTAACAATAAACAAATAAAATAAAAAGGAAAGCTCACGAAGGCACAAAGTCGTTCCGTAGCTTTTTCAATGGTGGATCTGTGAAAAGTGTGTAGTTTGTCACGTTGGAAGCACAAAGTCTTCTTAGACGCAGCAATTCCTCGAACAGCATGAACAATTACAAGCGCAAAGTCTTGTAGATCATCCAACCAAATTATCAAAGACCATGAACAATTACAAGCACAAAGTCTTGTAGATCATTCAACCAAAGTTAAACAAAACACAAATGTAAATCTAAATAATGGATGCAACACAAAGTTTACATAAATTACTTAGAGTCCTTCAAATTCCATCAGCTAATCACCACCAAATAAAATCAATTCGTAAGACTATTGAATCCAACACAAAGTCTAGCTTGCAATCTTCTTCTTTATTGATCGAATTTCATTCACAAAGCATGAACACAAAGTTTCACAATTCTGCTTCAAAAAGGGCAGCACTTCGTTGCAAAATACTAAAGGATAAATTTACAATAGAAATCCCTCACATTATATAGAAAGAGGGATGAGCAAAATTAGGAAACTAATTGAGGAAAAAAAGGAAAGTTAGGTGAGCGATTTTAGGAGATCTCACCTAACTTGGACCAAAGTCAAAGTGTAATTTGTTTTCAAAAGATTACATCTTCGAACTTGGTGCAATTACAATTTACAAAAAGACATATAAGATGTCAGGAAATATTTACAAGATGCATAAAAGGATGCATCAAAATGTTCAACATCGGAGATCAAGAATCTTCATGGTTCCTTGCTTTGGGCGCGGAGTCTTCATACTTCTTCTTGGTCACCTGTATGAACGCATCATCTAGGCCGACTGTGTAATCTACAAGGATGTGAGCTCTTGTGATCGGCCTTCTAGCAAATGAATGGATTTTCTTGCACCCACGAAGATGCATCTTGAGATTATTGAGTGTCAGCCGTATATCTCAAATGATATGTATTGAGGCTTTCGGAAAAACTATCATCCTCAACTTGCTGCATAACGGCTTCTTTGTAGATCTGGGATAGTTCACTATCATTGGATCAAAAGATGTCACCTTTAGGATCACTTGATGAAATCTGGAGAGAAACTGCAAGGATGGTGAATCAATAGACGTTAGCAGAGAAAGTAGCATTGGGAAGCGTGAAGCGAGAAACGATGTTGAGCAAGCGTGAAACGAGCAACTAGGCACAGAAAACGATGCGGGAGTGAAGAAACGGGGCCCAGAATGGAAATAGAGCAAGTTTGAAGAGACTAAGATAAAAACTGCCAAAAGTGTAAAGGTGCTAAAATTCAGCACCATTGCACAAAAATGACCAATCTGGAAAAAGTGCAAAGGTGCGAAAAATAATGCCATAGTCAAAAATTGGCTAAGTCTGGAAGAAAAGTGTAAAGGTGCTAAAATTCAGCACCATTGCACAAAAAATGACTAAGTTTGGAAAAAGTGCAAAGGTGCAAAAAATAATGCCACAAAAAAATTGGCTAAGTCTGGCAACAATGTGTAAGAGCGCTTTTTAGCTTACACATTTTGGAAAATCATTTTATGCATCGCTGATTTTTCCCCTGCACTTTCAACACTTAGCCAAAGATTGGCTAAGTCTGGCAACAATGTAAGAGCGCACTTTTTTAGCGCTTCTACACATTTTTGGAAAATCACTTTTTATGCAGGGTCGCTGATTTTTGGCGCCACTGCACTTTCAACACTTAGCCAAAAATTTGGATGAGTTAAAGTGCACTTTTTTGGCACAACTGCATCTTTCACAATTTAACTAAGTATGATCAGTGAGACTTCGTGAAGGAGCTCGTTTCGAAGGTCTTCGCGAGGCGAACATAGGGGGATGCTCAAATTGACTGTTTGAGGCTTTGGAACGCATTTGAAGGTGGCTTGAAAATCATCTCGTTTTGCATGCTTGAACTTCACGAACCTAGGAAATGGACAAGTTTCGTAGGGGGGTTATCCGTGAATCGAGCGCTACTAGATTCCATGATAACACAAGGCAAAGGCAGCCATATGCAAAAGAGTGTTCAACTTGTCCCATTTGCGCTGAATGATTGGCCAGAGGTACTCATTGTAGAATGCTAGAGAGGGGTCCTGTTGTGACCTTTTCACACATCGCCCCATTGCCAATGGGGACCCCCAGTAGTCTGCTTGTTTTTAGGGTTTCGTCTCCTTGCAACAGTTTTAATGAGGTCATCATTTTGAGAGTTTCAAGTCAATCCGTCGAGAGTCATCCGAGCCAAGTCAATAATCCATGTTTGAATCAGTGCATAAACGTCATGGAAGTGCTCAGAAGGCCTGAGAGACGAGGATCGCCTGTGCTTTCGGTCAATTCTGGCACTTCCTATTTTTTAGGGAAGCTTTTTTGCTTTTTCGTTTTTTTTCGTTTTTGGCATTTTTGGACCAAACGGGGTTCCCTATTTTTTAGGGATTTTGCTTTTTCTATTTTTAGAAAATCAACCCTAGTCAACGAGTCAACTTTCTATCTTTAGATCCAAAAATCAACCTAAAAATCAAAAAAATCATTGAAAAATCAAAGAGAAAATCAAAAAAATCAAGTGAAAAATCAGAAAAAGCATGGAAAATAGGTCAAAAGGTCAAAAATTTGAGAAAATCAACTGAAAAACATGAAAAATCTGGAAAAATCAGTCCAAAAATCAGTCAGGTCTGAGCAAAAATCGCCAAAAAAATGGACCAAAGAGTATGAAATCAATGTCGAAAATCTGCTTAAGTCTGGAAAATTCGCCAAGTTCAAGGTTGAGAAGTTGGCCCTTGAAAAGAGGGACGAAGAGAAAAATGTCTGGAAGCTTGCACAGTCCGCCATGCTTGAGGAGAGGATGGCATGGACCATCCAAAGTCCGCCACATCTTGTCTTGGATCATCCAAAGTCTGCCATACTCAAAGAGATAAGTGCCAAGTGCTTAGGAAGTCCGCCATACTCAAATAGGGAGTGGCAAGCCTTGACCAAAGTCCGCCTAGACTTGGCAAGGACTCTAGAAACTCCACCCAGCCTTGAGGAAGCATGTCCAAGACCTTCTAAAGTCCGCCCTCACTTGGGCAAGATGCTTGTGAAGTCCACCCTGACTTAGAGGAGGTTGGAAGGTGTTCTTTGAAGTCCGCCTTTATTAGGCAAAGTGTATAGGAAGTCCGCCATGGCATGTGGAAGGGGAAAATTTAAAATTTTTACTAAGTGTTTGGTGCCTAGAAGAAGAAATCCGAAAATTTGCCTAAGTATAGAGGCCTAAAGGGTGAAAATCGAAGTTTTGGCTAAGTGCTTTGATATTTTCAAGAGGTAAAGTGCTAAGTTTGAAAGGCAAGTGCTATAGAAAGTCTGCCATGGCATGTGGAAGGTGGAAAAGGCTTAAGGAAGTCCGCCTAGGCCAAGGTGAAGAAAAAAATGAAATGCGCCTAGCATGAAGAGAGGAGAAAAAAAATTTAAAATTAAAATTCGCCTAAGTATGGAGAAAATGTTATAAAGTTGACTAAGTGCACAGAGAAGTTGCACAAAGCAAAGAGGTAGGAAAGTCCGCCCTTGGCTAAGGGAGATTAAAATTTTGTTAGGCATCACGGAATTTTGCCTAAGGAAGACATCTAGACCAAGACTTTGCCTAAATTAAATTCGCCTGAGCAAGAAAAAATTGACTTTGGCAGAAGAAAATGTGCTCAGTGCAATTTAAAATTTGCCATGGCAGGAAAAAATAAGGATCTGGCATAACAATTGTCGACAAAATGGCTAAAATTTTGACTTGGCTAGACAAAATTGGGAATAAAATTGGAAAATAAACTTTTAGCCAAAGAAAATGAAGAGAAAATTGAAATAGTCATGGGTCCAAAACGAACGGGTTGGAATAAATTAAAATATTTTAATATTTTAATAATTTATTTTCAACTACTCAGAAATTTAAAAGTTTTGGACAAAATTAAATTCACCGAACGTATATTGGAAGAAGATAAATTGTGCCAGGCAAAGGCGAAATCCGATGGGAAAAATTAAATTCGCCATGAATTTAAAGTTGGAAAAATTGAACTTGATTGAATATTTAATGATTTTTTCAAAATTCGAAAAATAAAGATAAACATTTCAGGCAAAAATCGAATTTTTGAAAATCAAAGAGATTTGCCTGGATAAGCTCGACACAGATTCCTTTCGAAAAATAAAGGAAACTTGCCTGTTTGAACAAGAGAAAACAAATCGAGATCGAGAGAGAAGAAGGCAGTTGCTAAAACAAATCAAGTTCTTCAGCATTATAATGAGTTTCGGCAACTCATTTTTCACACACAGCTGAAGAGAAATTTAATCTCTCTCGAAATTCTATGGCAGTCAATTATTCAGCAGGCAGGATCGAATTTCCCAGAGGAAGAAGGAATTTTATGCTGAAGAAGAATTTTCTCGAGAAGGGAAAAGATTTAATTGCTGAAAGTCGAATTCTTCTGTGCGAGAGGGGCGCACTTCATCACTTACGTTTTGAGTAAATTATCAGAGTTTAAATCTGATTTGTAGCCAGGAGTCTTTTACTGAGGTTTGATGTTCAGTCGAATATATTTGCCATTCTTCTTCTATCTTTTTCATCTTAGCAAAGTTTTGGTTAAAATTTCAACTTCACCCAGTTACTTTCAGCTTGCTTTTTTGCAGAAATTTAATTATTTAATAAGTTGAAAGTAAGATTTTCGAACCCAAGGCATGAAAATAAATTATTTAAAAAGTCTCCATATTAATGTTAATATTTTTGACTGCAGGTTGATGACCACGGTGGGCGAATCATCAAAGAATAAAATGAAGTTTGCCAGCAAAGGTGTCTAGCGAGAGTCTAAAATTAATTCAAAATGGAAAAATGTCGCAGACACCGATCTGGGACATGTCGACTTTGAAGAGTTAAAGAAAAGAGTGTATGGGCAAAAAGGACTTCCAACACCAATTGCCAAAAGAATGGTGAGAAATGGAATATTTCAGGCAGCTGGATTCCCGCTTGCGATGGATTGTGCAGAATTGATGGTGGAATGTGCCATCAACTATGATGCTCAGAAGAGGCAGATCATTGCACCTGACGGCAGAATTTTGGCACACTTGAGCGACGTAGCAATTCAAGAGACCTTTGGCATCCCAGTGCATTCTCCTACTGTCTATAAGACCAAGGAGGAGGGTAAGCATTTGTATGACAGTCAGCCAGACTTATGCGCTACAAATGTTAACAAGGCATGGCTGGACAAGCCTAAACCGTCAATAAAGAAGATGCCTAAGAGACCACGCCGGACGGACTTCAAAGAAGATTATGGGGACATCATTTTGATGTTGAACAGAATAGTCGGCAACCTACAAGGTGCATTTTTCAAGAGCTGGATGTATTACTTCATAGATGAGATCACTTCTGGCGTAAAAATGTTCAACTGGTCACGAATGATAAGTGACAATCTTCACGAGTAGTTGATCAATTTGGAAGAGACTAAGTCTTTTCACATGAGCTCGTATATTGTCTACTTATTGCCCAGATCATATAAATATCCAGGACTAGTTTGCAAGGGCAAAGTTGGCAGCAGAGAAAATGAACTTAGACCTTATGATTGCTACCCACAACTCCAGCTGAAGGAGAAGTCTCATTTTAGAAGGGTGCACGGTGCTTTCTTAATGCATATTACTAGAACACTTCAAGGAGGAGTGCATCAACGGCTGAGTCATGAGGCGAAAAGTTTAATCAGTAAATACGGATCCTGGTTCATCCAGTTTCCAAAATTCATGTATGTCAAAATCCAGGGTTTACTGGAAATCCCTATAAGTTGCCCATTTATCCGACAAACCGGATGATCTTGCTCGAAGTCCTGAGGCAGTTAGAAGAATATCAAAACATCTAGAGGCCGACCAAGAAAGCATCTGTTACATTCCCATTTTTCATCGGGAATATGTTAGAATCTTGTCCATCAGAACAGGCAGCTGAGAGTGCTAGGTTGGAAATCTAGTGGTACCCATTCACAGCCTACAAGTCCAGGGTCAACTTTGACCCACATCATTATATCCGGACAGTGGATGGGAGAAGGTACAAGCACATAGTGGAACTGGAAGACTTTTGGGCGAATGCCACTGATGAATATGAAGTCAGAAGGAGACTATGGTCCAGAATGCTAGTAGACTTCATGAGGGCGATTGAACTTTGCCGGGTGCCTAACTAGTTGCAGGACGATGGGAACTAAATCCAGCCGCGTTTTGAGGAGAGTCGACCTCTTCCTCCCGTGAGGTGGTCAGAACCTGAGCACTTAGACTTAGCAACATTGATGCGACTAGTGGTCAAATACTCTTAGTGGTGGGTTGACCATCATGTCCAGGAGATGAGACATAAAAGAATAACGCTCACGTATGATCTACTGAGCGAGACGGAGTCGTATTCCTCCAATGCTGGTGCATCCCATCAGGATTTGGTTGAGATTGGAGAGAAGAGAAAGGAAGTAGTTCCAAGTGTAGAACATGTTTAGAAAAGGCAGAAGGGAGAGTCATCTTGCTCAGTAGCATCTCGGAACATTGACGAAGCTGGTGGCTACCATA
Source organism: Sequoia sempervirens (assembly GCA_007258455.2). Classification (NCBI taxonomy): domain Eukaryota; kingdom Viridiplantae; phylum Streptophyta; class Pinopsida; order Cupressales; family Cupressaceae; genus Sequoia; species Sequoia sempervirens. The sequence continues at coordinate 84,229 of VDFB02258118.1, read as the reverse complement.
GATGAGTCCTTGGTCGAAATGATTAGACCTTCTGAAGCTCAGGAACAAAATAATGAACCTATTCAGCTGGATGACGAGGAGCCCTCATCACCTACGGGCACGGAAATACTAGGTTCAGATAATGAGATGGAAGTCTGAAATAATGACTTCGAAGAGGGAATGATTTCCGCTCTCAGAGAGGTTGTGGATGTTCCAAATGAGGAAGAGGTTCAGGTAGAAGATGGAATCGAGTAGCCGACCATTCCAGATTGGCTGATAGAGAGGATGAAGATTCAGGCACCTGCAGAAGCTCAAGAGGAAGACGATACTGCAGATTTCTTGGCAAGGTTGGAACAGGTTGCAATTAAGAAGCCGGCCAAGAAATTTTCCACCATTCGGTGGGACGAGGCAGGCAGTCGTTCCATATACATCGCAGTACTGACAGTGGACAAGCCACAAGATGAGATCACTCCTCAAGAGTACGCCATAACCACCATTGATCTTGGCCCAACTACAAAGGGTCAGGAAGTGGAGGAACTAGATAATTCTGTCTTGACCATCAAAGTGAGATTGGAAAAGGAAGTGGCTAAAAAGAAAGAATATAAAAAAGAAGTTGAGCACCTGAAGGAGTACATACGGCATCTGACCCAACCACTTGATCAGGGTGATGCGGTACCTCCTCCTCTCCTCAATTCCTCACAAGAGGTAGCCAAGGACGTAGAGCAGGGGATGGTCACAGCCAAGGAGGCTCAGGAATGGATGACAAACGAAGGCACTGAGGTAGCCTCGTTCATAGAGAAACTGGCACTCGCCTATGGGCAAACCTCTTCTTTTCTTTCCAGACTTGTTGATATGGCAGAGACATGGGAATATATTCCAGACATGCAGGAGAGGCTTATAACAAGCCTTAGGGTCCTAAAGGGCACTCCAAGAGAGGAGTTGGTTGAAAGAGGAGTGATTGCTGCAGGAGCAGTGTATGATTTTCACCATTGGTTTTGGGAAGTGACTATACAGAGAGAAGTCTTGGAGAAGGCGAAAGCGGATGGGCTCAGAGTTGAAGAGCAGGTAAAAGAAATCCGGGAAAAAATTTATATGACAGTTGCAGAGGTGTTCGACTGTGAGATTGTCCGGGAAAATGACATGCAGCTGGAGAGGTTGAAACATAGGGTTCAGGAGGTTTTCTTCTCGACTACTGGACCAATTCTGAGACAGGACTTCGTGAAAGTGGCGAGTCTCTTGACCATCCGGAATGATTTTGTGAAGCAGGAGGCGAATTGGGCAAGTACATTTGCCAAGTGTGCTGAGAACTTGGATGGATTAGAATTCCGGATTAGTATGTTGCCGCCTGTCACGATGGAAAAGGTTATCGCAGTCGTGTCCAGGTTCGTCGAGTGCAATGCTGACCAAGCAGATAGGGATGCCTCTCCTTGATTATAGCTTCAACTGCCACTTCACTGCCTCTTTACTGATAGTTTACTGATTGATAACTCATGTTATTTTGGGCAACCCTAATTAGGGTTGAGTTGTAATAATCTTGGCCGTCGATATTGTTTTAATCTCGGCCCTTCATTTGATTTTTGAAACTCTATTTAAACTGGTGATCTCTCATTTTTCATTTGGTAGTGGAAATAGTATATGAAATTGTTGCATTGAGACTATTTTCGATAATAAAAGCTCTTATGCATGATTTGCTTTGAATAACTTTTATTGTCAAATAGTAAGTGAGGTTGCATATATTCTTCTACCATAGATTAGAGATAGATTAGAGTTAGCATTACATTAAGGAGAATTTGCTTTGAAAATTGGTTAAGTGAATGAGAGATTGATCGTATGGATTCAATGGTGAAGTGTTGCTCATACTTTCTTTGAATGGATGATTTGCATTAGATGCGTAAAGTTAGCCTGAGCTTATAATTGTGGAAGCTTAACTTCAGTCTCATTTGAGGCTTGAAAATCATTCACACCCCTTGAAGATTGCACTCACTTTGCGTATGTTGTCCAGTAGGAGGCGAAACAAAGTGTGGTTTATTCCTTTCACCGAATCTTTACTGTCTCTTAAGTTCATAGGCGTAGAATAGATCCCCTAAACCCTTATCTTTTTTGCTATTTTTTTTGAGATCTACATTGAAATCCCATTGAAGAAGCCTTTAATGATAAATCCGCCTAAGTCCCAAACTTGTGAAAATCTCTTTAACGTAAGTCCCCTTGTTTATTACCAGCAAATCACAACGCCCATTGAGCTTATCCACACATCAAGACCTGACAAAAGAAACCTTGGAATCGCCATATGATCTTCTCGCAATCTTAGCATACGCGGTGGTTTTTCAAGAGAGGATAGAGTGTCTCTGGACATTTTATTTTGTGTGTTCGGTGGATGATAAAACATACACCAACAGGTCCTTCACTCGCACAACAACCCTCATCTGGTCAACCATAGAGTCGATGTACTCATACACCTCTCCAAGGTTAGGCGCATCCCCATCCCCATATTTGATTACCTGGAATACTGGAGAAATGATGGAGACAATGTATTTCACATTAGTCCAAAATGCATCACTCTTCACTATCTCCTTCACCCTTTTGCCCTGCGCTGTCTTGGCCTCGGCCCACCTATTCCACTCATTAGTCATAACCATGAGTTGCAATGCCTCTTGCAACTCAATCATTCTCTCCAAGGGAATGAAATAGGATGCATATCTGGGTTTGACTGGTTTCAAGAACTCCTTTGCGAAGGTCCTGAAGAGTGCATGTGAAGTGTGGTGGTTGCAGATAAACATCTGCACATCTCTCACATCGGTGACCACTCCTCTAATCCAACCAATCTTACCCATGTCCTTGAGTGCATTGTTCATGGCATGCACACAACATGGGGTCCACCAAATATGTCTATAGGCTGCCTCAATGAGTCTCCCTGCTGCTCTACACACATGGGCTGCATCTGTGACTACTTGGACCACATTTTGTGGCCCAACCTCCTCAATAGCCTCCTTGAGGACCTGAAACTGAAAATCAGCATCTTTGTGATGCCCTATACAATCAACTACTCTAAGGAAGTATGGGCCCTCTGCACATGACCATGATGTTGATGAGCGGACGATGGCTAATGTCCATCCGCCCATCCATAACTATGCTGCTCTCAGATGCCACCCAACATGCCTTCATCTTCTCCATCAAAATATTGATCTTGGAATAGCACTTATCCAAGATCAAGGTCCTCATTTTCATCTCACCTGGTGGCACATATGATGTTCCTCCCTTAGTCACCATAGCCATCATCTCCCTATAATAAGGAGACCATGTAACATGAAATGGAATGCCATTGGCAAAGAAGAACTTGCCAATGGATTCATCTATCTCATCTCTCAATTGCACATTAAATATATTAGCTATGGGGTTACTCTACGATGTCTGCAACTTGTGTTTCCCTATCCCCCTAGCGGCACTAGAAGTGGAAGTGGATGGAGATCCAAACATCATTCCTCCAGTGTGTGATGCATGAGGAGAAGTATGTGGCGCATGATGGATGTGCTGAAGGGCTGCCCTAGCAGACAAAGTAGTAGGGACTGAAATATTTGTGTCATCTGAAACGCCCCAAAACTTGTTAAACTCAATTCTATACTGTATATTTTTAGGTTCCTTCAAAAGCTTACAAGGCTCCACACCTTTTCCTGTCCAAAAAAGAAAGTGTGCATTCACTCTAGTGATGCTACCAAACCATTCAGTCCCGCAAATGTTGCACTTCCACTTCCTTGTTCCCCCATCTGAATGTGATGTGCCTTGTATTCTTGAAGCAAACTGTTTGAGAGGAGACTTAGGATCAAAAGCACCCCTAGCATACTATGCCAACAACTTTGAAGGGCAACCTGTACTAGCTGGTGCACTCGCCATGGAACTAGATTGGGCTCCAGGATCAGCCCCATGGTCACCCCCCTCATTCTCAAGTTCAAAATCTGAATCATGTTCACTATGAGAATGGATTTCCATCTCATCCCCACTCATGTCTTTAGAGCTGATTGTGAAAGTGACACTACATTTTACAAAATAAAAATAAAAATAAAAATAAAATCAGCCTAGTTTAACAAATTGAAATACAAATTTGAAGTTTTAATTTTGAAAACAAAATTTACAATTTATAATTTTATATTATTTAAAAATTAAAATTAAAATAATAAATAGTAAAATTTGATGTTGAGTCTTCAAGGCAAAATGATGAATGATTCTTTCATCTTTATCATTTTTCCCTCAAGATTCAACATCAAATCTGATTTTGAGATGAAAAAGAAAAAAAAAACAAGTTTAAACTTTAAAGTTAAACAAACAAAGAATTGAAAAATGAAAATCAGAAAATAAAACAAAAAAACAAGAAATCTGAAAAACCCTACCTTGTGCTTGAAAAATCTCTCCAAAATGCAGTAGAATCCTCTTCCTCCTCTTCTTCTTGCTCCTCACTCCTATCACACTTGCAATCACTTTTTTCACTCCTTCAATTAGACTTCTACAAGTTTTTCCTCCTCTTCAGCTCGCTGCAAAAAAAATGAGTCTTTCAAAATGTGACTCAAATCACCAAATTAGATGGTTTTGTGTTGTTTTGGGGGAAGGGGTGGGGCCCACGTCAAATTAGGGTTGCCCCCCAACCCCCAAAAATTGAACTTTATTTTTAAATTTTTAGTTTTTTGCATCCACTTGACGTGGGGTGACTGGAGACGGCTAGACGTCTCCCCACCTCCCGAGAAACGCCTAGGCGTCTCCCAAGGAGGCGTGGAGACGTCTCTCAAGGAGACTTGGAGACGTCTCCATGTCTCCACGTCTCCTTGGAGACGTTTCCCCGTCTCTGGAGGAGCACCGTTGGTAGTGGTGTGATGGTGGGAAACGTCACGTACTCGTTTCTCTGTCTCGGAAACGTCCCAGTCTTCGAAACATGGCCGGAAAGGGGGGCAAATGTGTTTCCGTGGAACACTACAATTTATAGTATATTCTCTTGAGAGCCCAAGAAAACTTTTTCACTTGCTAGTCCTTTTCTTTTACATGGGCTCTTTTATTTTTCATACATGAGTGCACATGATCCAAACAAAAGATCTCTTTTGTTTATTTCACTAGCTGCCTTTTGTTGGTGTACGTTTTGTCATCCACTGAACGCACAAAATAAAATGTCCAGAGACACTCTATCCTCTCTTGAAAAACCACCGCGTATGCTAAGATTGCAAGAAGATCATATTGGCGATTCCAAGGTTTCTTTCGTCAGGTCTTGACGTGTGGATAAACTCAATGGCCGTTGTGATTTGTTGGTAATGAACAAGGGGACTTACGTTAAAGAAATTTTCACAAGTTTGGGACTTAGGCGAGTTTATCATTAAAGGCTTCTCAATTAGGACTTCAAGTTGGATCTCAAAAAAAATGGCAAAAGGATAAGGGTTCAGAGAATCTATTCTATGCCTAGGAATTTGAGAGACAGTAAAGATTTAGGCGAAAGGATATAACCGCACTTTGTTTCGCCTCCTGCAGGACAACATACGCAAAGTGGGTGCAATCTTCTAGGGGAGTGATAATAATTTTCAAACCTCGAATGAGGCTGAAGTTAAGCTTCCACAATTATAAGCTCAGGCTAACTTTACGCATCGAATGCAAATCATCCATTCGAAGAAAGTATGAGCATGACTTCACCATTGAATCAGTACTATTAATCTATGGCGGAAGAAGATATGCAACCTCGCTTACTACTTGACAATAAAAGTTATTCAAAGCAAATCATGCATAAGAGTTTTTATTATTCGAAATAGTCTCAATGCAACAATCTCATATACTGTCTCCACACACATGAAAGTGACAGATTATCAGTTTATATAGAGTTTCAAAAATGAAATGAAGGGCCGAGATTAAAACAATATCAACAGCCAAGATTATTACAACTCAACCCTAATTAGGGTTGCCCAAAATAACATGAGTCATCAATCAGTAAACTATCAGTAAAGAGGCAGTTGAAGCTATTATCAAGGAGAGGCGTCCTTATCCTTCTGAGCAGCATTGCGTTCGACGAACCTGGACACTACTGCAATGACCTCCTCCATCGTGACAGGTGGTAGCATGCTGATCCGGAATTCAAGTTCATCCAAGTTCTCTGCACATTTGGCAAAGGTATTTGCCCAATCCGCTTCCTGCTTCCCGAAATCATTCCGGATGGCTGAAAGACTTGCTACTCTCGCAAAATCCTGTCTTAGAAGTGGTCCAGTAGTCGGGAAGAAAACCTTCTAAAGCTTTCGTTTCAGCTCTTCCAGCTGCATGTCCTTTTCTCGGACAATCTCTTGATCAAACACTTCTGCAGCTGTCATATGAATTTTCTCCCGAATTTCCTTTAACTGCTCCTCAATTCTAAGTCCATCCACTTTCGCCTTTTCGAAAACTTCTCTACGTATAGTTACTGCCCAAAACCAGTGATGGAAATCATATGCTGCTCCTGCAGCAATCACCTTTCTGTCGACCAACTCCTCTCTTGGAGTGTCCTTCAATAGCCTGAGGCATGGAATAAGCCTCCCTGCATATTTGGAATACATTCCCATGTTTCCGCCATATCAATAAGTCTGGAAATAAAATATGAGGTTTGCCCATAAGCAAGTCCCAGTTTCTCCATGAACAAGGCCGCTTCCGTGCCTTCACTTGCCATCCAGTCCTGAGCCTCCTTGGCTGTTACCATTCCGTGCTCTACATCCTTGGTCACCTCCTGCGATGAATTGAGGCGAGGAGGAGCTACCACATTACCCTGATCAAGTGGCTAGGTTAAATGCTGTATGTACTCCTTAAGGCGTTCAACCTCCCTTTTATACTCTTTGTTCTTAGCCACTTCTTTTTCCAATCTCGCTTTGATGGTCGAGACGGAATTATCTAATTCCTCCACTTCTTGACCTTTTGAGGTTGGGCCAAGATCTACAGTGGTGATAGCATACTCTTGAGGAGTAATCTCGTCTTGTGGCTTGTCCACTATGGGTACTGCAATGTGTACGGAATGGTTGCCTATCTCGTCCCTTTGAATGGTAGAGAATTTCTTGGCAGGCTTCTTGATTGCAACTTGCTCCAACCATGCCAAGAAATCGGCAGTATCATCCTCCTCTTGAGCTTCTGCAGGTACCTGAATCTTCATCCTCTCTATCAGCCAATCTGGAATGGTTGGCTGCTCAATTCCATCTTCTACCTAAACCTCTTCTTCATTTGGAGCATCCACAACCTCTCTGAGAGGGGAAATCATTCCCTCCTCGAAGTCATTATTTCGGACTTCTATCTCATTGTCTGAACCAAGTATCTCCGTGCTTGTAGGTGACGAAGGCTCCTCATCATCCAGCTGAATAGGTTCATCGTTCTCTTCCTGAACTGTAGGAGGTACGAGTATTTCTACCAAGGGCTCATCTATTGTAGCCACCAGCTCGTCAATGTTTCAAGATGCTGCTGAACGAGACGGTTCTCTCTTATGTCTTTTGGAAGCAAGCTCTGTACTTGGGACTATTTCCTTTCTTTTCTCTCCAATCTCAGCCAAATCCTGATGGGATGCACCGGCATTAGAAGAATACGATTCTGACTCGCTCAGTAGATCATACGTGAGCGTTATTCTTCTCTGTCTCATTTCTTGGGCATGATGGTCAACCCACCACTAAGAGTACTTGACTACTGGCCTCATTAACGTTGCTAAGTACGCATGCTCAGGTTCTGACCATTTCACGGGAGGAAGAGGTCGACTCTCCTCGAAGCGCGGCTGGATGTAGTTCCCATCATCTTGTAACTGGTCAGGCACCCGACAGAACTCAATTTCCCTCATGAAGTCAACTGGCATTCTGGACCATAATCTTCTTCTGATTTCATATCCATCGGCAGCATTTGCCCAGAAGTCTTCCAACTCCACTCTGTGCTTGTACCTTCTCCCCTCTATTGTCCGAATATTATGATGTGGGTCAAAGTTGACCCTGGACTTGTAGGCTGTAAATGGATACCACTGGATCTCCAACCTTGCACTCTCAGCTGCCTGCGCTGAAGGATAGGACTCTAACATGTTCTCGATGAAAAATGGGAATGTGACAGATGCCTTCTTGGTCGGCCTCTGGATGTTCTGATATTCCTCTAACTGTCTCAGGACATCGAGCAAAATCATCCGATTTGTCGGATAAATGGGCAATTTATAGGGATTCCCAGTAAATCCCTGGATCCTGACATATGTAAATTTAGGAAACTGAATGAACCAGGATCCGTATTTACTGATTAAACTTTTCGCCTCATGAGTCAACCTCTGATGCACTCCTCCTTGAAGTTTTCTGGTAATATGTATTAGGAAGGCATCATGCACCCTTTTGAAATGAGATTTCTTCTTCAACTGGAGTTGTGGGTAGCAGTCATAAGGTCTGAGTTTGTTTTCTCCGCTGCCAACTTTGCCCTTGCAAATTAGTCTTGGATACTTATATGATCTGGTCAACAAGTAGACAATATACGAGCTCATGTGAAAAGACTTAGTCTCTTCGAGGTTGATCAATTGCTCGTGGAGGTTGTCACTTATCATCCGTGACCAGTTGAACATTTTGACGCCAGAAGTGATCTCGTCTATGAAATAGTACATCCAGCTCTCGAAAAATGCACCCTGCGGGTTGCCTGCTACTCTGTTCAGCATCAAGATGATGTCCCCAAAATCTTCCTTGAAATCTATCTGGCGGGGTCTCTTGGGCATCTTCTTTATTGATGGCTTAGGCTTGTCTATCCACACCTTGTTAACAGTTGTGGCGCACAAATCTGGTTTGCTGTCATATAACCTCTTGGCTTCTTCCTTGGTCTTATAGACCGTCCGTGAATGTTCTTGGATGCCAAAGGTTTCTTGGATTGCCACCTCGCCTAAGTGTGCCAAGATTTTGCCATCAGGTGCGACGATTTGCCTCTTCTGAGCATCATAGTGGATAGCACATTCCACCATCAATTCTGCACAATCCATTGCCGGTGGGAGTCCAGCTGCCTGAAATATTCCATTTCTTAATATCCGTTCGGCTATCGGTGTGGGAATTCCATTCTGTCCATACATTCTTTTCTTAAACTCATAAAAGTCGACATGTCCGAGATCGGTGTCTACGACATTCTTCCATTTTGAATTGATTTTAGTCTCCCGCTGGGCACCTTTGCTGGCGAACTTCATTGCTGGTTTCTTTGATGATTCGCCCACCGTGGTCATTAACCTGCAGTCAAAAAGATTAACATTAATACAAAGACTTTTTAAAATAATTTATTCTCATGCCTTGGGCTCGAAAATTTACTTTCAGCTTAGTTAAATAATTAAATTGTTGCGAAAAAGCAAGCTGAAAGTAAATGGACGAAGTTAAAATTTTGGCCAGAACTTTTGCCAAGATGAAAAGACAGAAGAAGAATGGCGAATTTATTTGACTGAACATCAAACCTCAATGAAGAACTGCCGGCTGCAAATCAGATTTAAATTCTGATAATTTACTCAAAAAGCAAATGATGAAGTGCGCCCCTCTTGCACAGAAGAATTCAAAATAAATCTTTTCCTTTCCCGCCAAAATTCTTCCTCAGCATAACATTACTTCACCCTTTGGAAAAAAATTCGATCTTGCCTACTGGACAATTAATTGCCTGAGAATTCTGAGAGAGATTAAATTTCTCTTCAGCTGTGTGTGAAAAAATGAGTTGCTGAAACTCATTATAATGCTGAAGAGCTTGATTTGTTTTAGCAACTGCCATCTTCTCTCTCGATCTCGATTTGTTTTCTTTTGTTCAAACAGGCAAGTTTCCTTTATTTTGCGAAAAGAATCCGTCTCGAGCTTATCCAGGCAAATCTCATTGATCTTCAAAAATTCGATTTTGGCTTAAATGTTTATATTTGATTTTTTCGAATTTTGAAGGAAAACATTAAATATTTAATTAAATTTGACCCTTCCAAGTTTTAAAATTCATGGCGAATTTAATTTTTCCCATCGGATTTTATCTCTTCTTGGCGTAATTTATTTTCTTTGAAACATCTCTGGCAAATTTTATTTTGTCCAAGTTCATTTAAATTTCTGTGAAGTGGAAATAAATTATTAAAATATTAAAATATTTTAATTTATTCCAACCCGTTCGTTTTGGACCCATGGCTATTTTGATTTTCCCTTCATTTTCTTTGGCCAAAAATTTATTTTCCGATTTTATTCCCAATTTCGTCTAGCCAAGTCAAAATTTAAGCCATTCCGTCGTCAAATGTTATGCCATATCCTTATTTTTCTTTGCCGAGGCTAAATTTTAATTGCACTGAGCTTATTTTCTTCTGCCAAAGTCAATTTTTTTCTCGCTCAGACGAATTTTTCTAGGAAAAATCCTTATCTGGATGTCTTTGTTAGGTGCAATTCTATGATGCTTGACAAATTTCCATCTCTTCTGGCCAAGGGCGATCTCCCCTTTCTCTTTGCCTCGTGCATTTTTCTCTGGCCAAAGTTGTCAATTTCTTAACATTTTCTCCAGACACCCATACATAGGCAATTTAATTTCTCTTCCATTTTCATGCTAGGCACACTTCATTTTTTTCTTTGCCTTGGCCTAGGCGGACTTCCCAAAGTCTTTTCCACTTTCCACATGCCATTGCGAATTTTCATTAGCACTCTCCTTTCAAGTTCTAACACTTTTCCTCTTGAAAATGCCATAACACTTAGCCAAAAATCTTAATTTTTCATCCTTTGGCCTCTATACTCAGGCAAATTTTCGAATTTCTCTTGACTAGGCACCAAACACTTAGCAAAAATTGTAAATTTTCTCTTTCATAGACCATGGCGGACTTTCCAAACACTTGGACAAGGTGAAGGCGGACTTTCTTTGGTCTTGGACATCATCTCTTTGAACATGGTGCACTTCCAAACTTTTTAGCACTTTGCTTAACCCTTTGTCTCTTGGAAATCCTACAATACTTAGTCAAAATTTTGATTCTCTACCTTTTTAGGCTCTTACACTTAGGCAAAAATTTCGAAAATTTCCTTGCTAGGCACCAATACTTAGTGAAAATTTCAAATTTTTAATCTTTCACATGCCTAGGTGGACTTCCTTAGCACCTTGGACAAGCATGGCGGACTTCCTTGACATCTTGCCAACCTCTTCAAGTGTATGGCGGACTTTCCTTCCTCTTTGGATATGCATCTTGGACATCCCTCTTTTCTAGGGCGGACTTCAAAGAAGTTTAGACATGTGAGGGCGGACTTTGGATAGTCTTTGCACTTCTTCCTTGTGGCATTGCGGACTTTCCTTGCTTTTTGGATATGTATGGCGGACTTCATGAGTTCTTTGCACTTGACATCCTTCAAGCTGGCGGACTTCACAACTTCTTGGCATCATCTGCTTGAGGCTAAGGCGGACTTGGAAAGCTTTTGGCACTTGACATGGCAGACTTCCTTAGCTCTTGGACATTCCTTCCTTAGTGCTGTGCGGACTTTCCTTTCTTTTAGACATCTTCCTCTTGGCATTTTTCTTCTTGAAAATGGCGAATTCTCCAGACTTGACCAGATTTCTCATGAATTTCATCCTTTTTGAGTTGATTTTTCTGTGATTTTGCTTCAGATCTGATCGATTTTGAACTGATTTTTCCATAATTTGATGTTTTTCGGGTCTTATTTTTCATGCTTTTTACCTTGTTTTTCCAGATTTTTCAATGATTTTTCAATTTTCTCTTTGATTTTCTAAGAGTTCTATCGAGTTTTTCGAACTTCTGAGTGCATTTTTGGAATTCAAGACCTCTCAAAATATAGAAACTTTCTAAAAATAGAAAAAGCAAAACCCTAAAAAAATAGGGAACCTTGTTTGGTCCAAAAATGCCAAAAATGAAAAAGCAAAAAAAGCGAAATTCCCTAAAAAATAGGAAGTGTCAGAATTGGCCGAATTCACAGGCGATCTTTGTTTCCGAGGCCTTTTGAGCGCTTCCATGACGTCTACGCACTGATTCAAGCATGGATTACTGACTTGGCTCGGGTAACTCTCGGCAAACTGACCTGAAACTCCCAATAAGGTGACCTCACGAGACCGTTGCAAGGAGACAAAACCCTAAAAACAAGCAGACAACTGGGGGTCCCCATCGGTGATGGGGCGATGTGTGAAAAGTTCACAACACCTCCCTCTGGCTATTTTGTCTTGTAGGGACAAAATAGGGCTTTTGTAAAATGACTGCTAGCCTATTCTATGTTCCTCTTCTTTTTCTAAATATTTCCTCTCTTTTTCTTGCATATATTTGTCTTTTTCTTAGATCTTTGCTATTCAACTTTGTAATGTTCCTAGCTGGGAATCTTAGGAAATTTACAATTTTGTTTAAATTTTTTGATTGTGCAAACTGAATTAAATATGGAACGATGAGTAGTAGATGCCAAACTCAAGTAATTCAATGCCGATCAGCAGTACTTAAATTCATAAATTAATATCAGAAACCTTCATACATCAAAGCAGCAGATCTGACAATAAATAATACTGGTATAATGTGGCAGCATATGCAACTAGCAGACATACTTATACAGCAACAAAGTCTGAAACCCTTACATATCCAAATGATATAATTGATATTGGAGTAGGAAAGGAACAACATAAACTCTCAATTATTAATAATATTCAACTTTGATTTCAAATTGCAATGGCTACAATAAACAACTGATCACGAAGTGCAAGAAATAGGAGATGTACTATAGCAGCAAGCAACAATTATAATGTTTTGATGTAATGTCCCCTTTTTCAAGAGCAATGCAATTTAGAGGAATTAGCCTATTCTTGATCCTCGTAGGCTAATGAGACTTGATCAGAGGGTCGTTTGGTAGATACCCAGTTGCTTGGTTGGCTCATTTCATGGCTTCATGAAGGTTTTCTTAGTATCACCATGGATATTTCTATTTATGGAAACCTTTATTTTATGTTATAATGTTATATTGCACTTTAGGAGTTGATTAATATTTTGTATCATTATAAAGTGCAATAATAAAATAATAAAATAAAAATAATATTATAATATTCCTTCTAGAAGGTGACTTGGGAAAGTTCTAGAAGGAGGCTGACCTCTTGAGGAAAAAGTATAAATTGGCATCATGGGCTTCATTCTCAGCATCTAGATTTGATGTTCTTGATGATGTTGGTCATTTCATCTCGTGGAGCCTAGGGTTTCTGCAGATTGTTCTTTATCATAGGAAACAAAAACTTCCTATTGATAGCAATTTTGAGGGTGTGAAATATCACCTAAATTATTGCAGCTGGGAGAAAGTTACTTCAAACTTTCATTTGTGCTTTATTGGTTAAAACTTTGTGGCCTTTGGCCAAGTTTTGTATGATATCGATTGGTGTTTACTTTGGAGACATTTTGGAGTTCATAGTCTTCAACGAATTTACATTGAGGAGGTCAATTTGCATTCATTTAGTCATTTCCAGAATTCTGATATATTATTTATAGTCATTTTAAGTCTGCATATGAAGCCACGATTTTGCATGTAAGGGCTTCATTTTCATTCGATTTGGCTAGTGGTTGAAGGTGCCTTGTTATTGGGACCAGGGCGACTCCATTAGGAGTGTTTTGCTGGTGAATCAAGCTGGGCATTATTTTATATCTGCACCAATACCTGAAACAAGGGCGGCTACTCTATTGGAAGTTCGATTTATCTCAAGGAGCTCATAAAAAATCTAAAAATATTCTTGAGACATTGTTGGACCATAAGAAGTCAAATCACTGCCTTGCTAGAGCTTGAGAAGGTGCCAAAAAGGAGAATTGAATTTTTATGTGAGGCTGCCATGACATCTCAGAACTGAAGTTGCTGATGCAGATTTCGATTTGGCTTTGAGAGACACATATTGTGTTTGGTTATCGCTTGCTTCAACAACTATCTTCTTGAGGGCCAACAAACAATCAGGTTCCTTCATAAGTTAATCATATTGTCATTGCATATAGTGTAGTTTTCATTTGCAGCTGTAGGTGCATATTTCTTTACTAGCATCATCATATTTTTGTAATCAATGTAATTGCCAAGAGTCTTGGCCATATTTCATGAGCATTGTATTAAGAAATTTCATTGCAATTAAGGAGATATAAGTTGCTGGTGTCATTTGAGCAATTCAATAACATTTGTATTCAGTTTGTTAGTTTGCATACCAACTGTTTGTTAAAATACCATTTGGCTGTAGGTGATCAATTCTCATGTTTAGATCATGTATATGCATTGAAGATTGCCAAAATAAGTTGCACATTCATGCTAGGACATTGTTTAGACAATTTAGAGTCTTGTTGCAAGCATTCTTATTGATGTTAAGTGAAGAGAAGAGCCATTAGAGCAAACTGAAATGTTATATCAGTCATATGACCCTTGTATGCAAAGTGTTCCGACGAAATAAATACTTATCATAATGACCAAGCATTGTAGATACAATGTAGCAAATTGAAACTAAAAGTGTAGTGTGGACTTTTAGCACAAATGTAATCCTTGGATGGAATCAACTCATTTGAACAAGAGAAATTTCATCCTTCAATTCCAAATGGAAACCAAGATGGTTTTCATCTTCCAAATTCCCTCTCCCCTAGGGTTTTCATTCTTGAATGAGAAGATGAACACAAGTGTTTGGAAAATTTGATTACAAAAACATGGATGATCCCTTTGATCCACTCTCCCACCTTTTATAAATTCCCTTTGGATCCCCTTGAATTTGAATTTTCTTTTCCATCTAAAGTGTTTAAAAACACTTTTTAAATAAAATATTACATAGGCCTTATAATGTTTAGACATCTATTTTATTAAATTAATAATAATATTTAGGTTGTCCTTTTGAAATAAAGTGACTGGGCCTAATTTTAAAATATTATTGTTAAATTATTTCCCTTATTTTATCTCTTAGCCTATGGGAATAAGAAATAGGCTATGGGCCCTCAATTAATTCTTTTATTTCTAAAAAGGAGATATGACAAACTTGGGTATGCTCTCTTTTGGTTTTGCATGTGTGTTTGGTTGTACATGTTGAAAATAATTCAAAAATAACCTAATCCCACCCAAAGTTTAGTTCTTGTGCACTAGGTAGGAACTTGTCACTCTCGCACATGCCGAAAATAATTAAAAAATAACCTAATCTCACTTGCAACTAAGTTATTCTTGTGCATTGTCACCATGTTTGCTACCCATGTATAATTTGAAATGGTAATTGATTGAGTGATTGAATTAAAAAGGAGAGGAATACTCCTTAAATAGGAAATTACAAAATGATGTTTCTAAATAAAAAACAATCGATAATAGAAGTAATAAAAGAAAGTTGCTAAAACTAATTGAAAGTAAACTTAACTAAGATGACCATTATACGCTAAATATAACAATATTACTTTAATACCCTTCCTTAATGGTCATTCTACTAACTACACCAAGTTTGCCCCAAATTTTACAAGTTTGTTTGTACTTAGGGACTTGGTAAGAATGTTTGCAGTTTGATCCTCAGTTGGAACATATTGCAACATCACTGATCCATCTTCAAAAATCTGTTGTATGAAGTGACAATGAAGCTCTATATGTTTTGTGCGCTCGTGGAAGACTGGATTTTTGGGAAGCTTTAGCACCCCTTGGTTGTCACAAAACAAAGGTGAAGGCCTTGCTTGAGAAATTTTCATGTCAAAAGCATCTTTCGAAGCCATACTGCCTCACATGTTGCTTTAATAGTTCCCCGATACTTTGCTTCTGTCAAGGAAAGAGCTACTACCTACTGCTTGTTATTGGTCCATGTGACTGCACCTGCACTATGATTGCCTTGAGAAATTTGCTTCTGCTATACAAAATGCCAAAGTCAAGTGTCCCTTTCACATATCTTAGTACTTGCTTCACGACAACCCATTGTTCAACCTTAGGAGCAGTCATGAAACGAGAGATGTAACAACATAGCTTAGATCATGTCTAGAGGCTGTAAGATGGATGAGGCTACCAACTAGTTGCTTGAAAGCTGACTCATTAACCACTAGTGAGTCTGATTTGGATGAAAGTTTCAGCCCTTTCTCCATGGGTGTAGATGAGATTTTGCAATTAATCTTCTTGAACTTTTCTAGCAAACTCTTGGCATATTTAGACTGAGAAATGAAAATATTGCCACCTGTCTGCCAAACTTATACACCAAGACAATAGTGTAGAAAACCCAAATCTGTCATATCAAACGCTTGACAAAAATTCAACTTGATTTGATCAAGCAAATGTACCCACTACTAGTAATGACGATATCATCCACATAGATGACAAGAAGAATGATATTACTACCAGTGCTCTTGACATAGAAATTTGCATCTTAGGGACTCCTCTGAAAACCCTGTTCAACCAAATACTTGTCAATCTTTAGGTACCATGCCCTTGGAGCCTGCTTTAGGCCATAAAGAGCCTTCAACAATCGACATACCTGGTGCTCCTTGCCTACAACTTTGAAACCACAAGGTTGCGTCATGTAGACCTCTTCCTCCAAATCTCCATTGAGGAAGGCACTCTTCACATCCATTTGATGGGCCTTCCAGCCAAATTGTGCTGCAATGGCTAGGACAAGCCGAATGGTGCTCATCTTTGCTATGGGTGCAAAGGTCTCCTCATAGCCAATGCCCTCTCTCTACAAGAACCCTTTAGCCACCAACCGAGTTTTGTAATTATCAAGTATTCCATCAACTTTGTATTTCACTTTGTAGACCCATTTGTAGCCAATGGGTTTCTTCCCTGGTGGAAGATTTGACAGAAGTTAGAACCCAAGTATTATTCTTCAAAAGACTATGATGTTCAGATTCCATAGCCTTTTCCCATTTAGGTTTACCTTTTGCCTTTGAATAGTTCTGGGACTCATAAACACTCTGAATGTTGGCCATAAGAGAAAAATTCATTGTATTTTGCTTGCTCTTGCCTCTAGATGATCTACCCTCAACAAGTTCATCATCTCGAACATCACCAATGAGCTTCTCTCGCCACTTAGGCCAAAGAGTAGATGCATCACCTTCCAAATTAGGATGATCATCATGACTTGGGCTGCTTGGAATGAAATCATCTGGATGCCGGTCTAGGTTGTCTTGAGGGAAGTTTGCAGGTATAGGGTCATGCCTTGGAGATTCCAGTAGTTCAAAATCATCAAAATCCCTCCCTTCAAGTGGAGCTAATGGAATCTTGACACCCAAATCTTTTGTCTTCAAAGGCTGATCCTTAGGACTCTTGATGGGAGAAGAGAGCTGAAAGGGCCCACCTTCTTCATCAAAAACATCATCCGTGTTGAATGTTAGACGATCGGTGCCCACATCAATTAACTGATAGGCCTTATGATTGTCACTGTATCCTGTAAGCATCAACTTCTAGCTTTTGGAATCCATCTTGGTCCTCTTTGCATCTAAAATCCAAACATATGCAGTAGAACCAAAAATCCTAAGATGGTTGATTCTTGGTTTCCTTCCAGACCATGCTTCCTCTGGGGTCATCTTCTTGATGACTTGTGTGGGAGACTTGTTAAGAAGATATACAGTAGTATACACTGCTTCAGCCCAAAATTTCTTTGGAACATTTCTATTCTCCAACATACAATGGGCCATTTCTATAATAGTATAGTTTCTTTGTTCAAGAACTCCATTTTGCTGAGGAGTGTAGGTGTGGTAAGTTGGTGCTTGATACCGTGTTTAGCACAAAAGTTGGTGAGTTTTTTGGAACAAAACTCGCCCCCATTATTTGACCTAAGAGTGATGATTGGACATCTTGACTCTTTCTCAACTAATGCTTTAAACTTTTGGAGTTCATTAAACACATTTGATTTTTCTTTAAGGAAAGTCACCCTCATTTTTCTATTGAAATCATCAACAAATAATAGAAAATACCTGGCACCAATGAACGATGCAGTATTCATTGGTCCACAAACATCTGCATGAACCAACTGAAGGACCTTGGATGCTCTCCAAGCTTGTTCGTCTGAAAATGGAGTTCAATGTTGCTTCTCTGCTTGGCAAGCTCCGCATACACCATGTGTCTGCTGCTGAATCTCAGGTAAGCCTTCTACCAAATTCTCTTGAGCCAACTGAGAGAGGTATGCTAGGTTGAGATGCCCATACCGCTGATGCCAAAGAGTGCCGATGGATGAACTCTTCGCAGCCATTGCATGCTCCTGAGACTCTCCACTATTAACCAACCTATACAAGCCATGATCTTTGAGCCCAACTGCAACAATTTTCTTGGACTCCTTATCAACAATGTGGCACTTATGTGAAATGAAGATGATATCCAACTTCAGGCAGTGTCACATAATCTAACTCACATAGAGCAAATTGAGCTCCATGCTTAGAACATAGTATACATTGAGAATTATGAGATTTCTCCCACCAAATGTAATTTGAATGTTTCCTTTGCCAACAACTATATACTCTTCATTGCCACCAAAGATGACAAAATCAGAGCAAGCCTTATACTCCATGAACCAATCTCTCCTATTTGTAAACTGCTGAGATGCTCCATAATCAATATACCATGCAAAAGATTTAACATGATCTGCTGGTTTTTTGGCCATGAATGCATAAAAGGCAGACTCCTTCTGCTCGGGATGCTCTACAACATGGGCCTTTTGTTGAGACCCTCCTTGGTTGGATTTTTGATCAACCAACTGCTTCTTGTAGTGTTTCTTCATGTGGCCAAGATTACCAAAATAGTGACATGTGATGGTCTTCTTGGAGCTATCCTTAGATTTTCCCTGTCCTTTCTACTGAGAGGATTTGCCTTTTCCTTTGCCTTTGTCTTTGGCAGTAAAATTTTGTTCTACATTGGCTGTCTCATTGTTGCTCCCAAATTGTTTCCACCTGTCCTGTTGCAAGAGCTTGTTGCACAAGTCATCAAACTTCAGGTCAACATTGGTGGAGGTAATGTTGAGTGTTTTAATGAAGTGTTCATAGGATTGTGGTAAGCTTTTTAGCGTCATAACCATCATATCCTCTTCTTCCATCTTGCGACCAATGGCCTCCATTTGATCTCAAATTTCTTTGATCTTCATGAGATGATCCTGCAAAGACATCTTATCATCCATCATAATGGAGATTAGCATATTTTTAAGGAAGAATGCTTTGCCCTTGTCTGATGTCTTATTTAGATTCTTCAAGTGTGTCCAATTCTCTGTAGCAGGCTTGCCAGATGGTACTTTTGGAAGCATCTCATTGGTGATAGATAACTTGAGAAGCATAACTGCCTCTCGATTACTTCCATCAAATTTGTCCTGGTCCTTTCCCACAATTGTGGGACGTTTGTCTGTACAAAGGACAATACGATCTAGACACTCGTACTTAAAAATGGTGAGCATCCTTTGTTTCCAGGTATTGTAGCTTTTACTATTGAATCTTTGGCTGCTTTCCAACGTGATGTTGGTCAAAGACGCCATCCCTCCTGTTTTCCAAAGGCACAAAAAATGAAGTCAAAGTTGAACTTCAATTTTTTTATGGCAAAAGAAGTCTGATTTTTTTGTCAAAAGCCATCCAAACCCTAGGCAATCTATCACAAATCCCTAGGCATGTTGCTATCATGAATCCAAGGCGATTTTTAGAATAGGCGCAAAATTTTTTAGAAAAAAATTGTAAAAAATGTTCAAAAAAAAAAAGTCCAAAAATCTATTGAACGGGTTTGCAGAAACCCCTTTGCGATTCACAAAAATCACGATAGATATAGGGCACAATTTTTTTTTAGAAACCACGATTTTTATTTGCAGAAAAAAATCGTCAAAAAAAGCCAAACACTAGACGCGATTTGCAAAAAATTGTCTCAAAAAAATTCAGATCAGACTTGCAGAAATCAGAAATCGCATGCCCTAGTCACGATTCTGCAAAAAGAGGCATAATTTTACATGATGTAGTCGTGCAATTTCTTGAGGAACAAATCTGCGATTTTAAGAGGAAAAAACCTGGCACAAATTTCAGTAGGTACAAGTTGCAAAAATCCCACAAAATCACCCAGAATCAGATCTCGATTTGTGAAAACACCCACAATTTTTTATTAAAAAAATTGAACAAAAAACTTTTGAAAATATTTCCAAAATTTTCAGGTAAAAAAGCTAGAAATTTTATCACAAAAATTCGCCCAAAAATTTTCCTCTACTCTAATACTATGAAATGGTAATTGATTGATTGATTGAATAAAAAGGGAGAGGAATACTCCTTAAATAAGAAATTAGAAAACGGTGTTTCTAAATTAGAAACAATTGATAACAAAAGTAATAAAGGAAAGTTGCTAAAACTAAATAAAAGCAAACTTAACTATGATGACTATTATGTTCATGCACCCTTGTGTCCTACCCGCTGAGTAAAAAAGATAGGAACACTTAGTCCGTTTTACTTTTATGCAAACATCAACAAACAAGAGGGAGCTTTCCCTCCATAATTTGAAGAGCAGTCATCACGCACTATGCATAGTTGTTCGTTTCCAATAAGCACTCCAGAGGTGCTAATTGAAACGCCAATAGTTTTCTGGCACCCACCTTGGGGAAATGAGGCATAAAACTTCAAAGAAAAGCTAACGCTTTTATGTTACGGGAATGACTATCTGGCGTCCTTGGGCTCCAGTTGAACAACCAGATCTTGCTCCAACAACTCTCCAACCAGATCTTACATTGATTGAAGCAAAGCAATCGGACATCATTAGTAGTCTACACATCTTCATCTTCAAAAAGAACACATCACCTGATAAGTGGAGGGCCGCAACTATTACTTTGGACGAGGAAGAACGAAAGGATGATCTTGCAGTTGAGAGACCAGTATTACCACCTCCTGCGTGGCAATAAGCATCCTGGCTCACTGAGTATACACAAGGAGGAGGACCAATCCTCTATTTCAATAGATCATTCATCTCATGGTCTCTGACAGTGTGCATTATGAAGAGATTATTCATCTGTAATATTCCTTGCTAAATCAGGTATAAATTTTCTGTTTTCGCACTAGGACATTTCGTCAAATAGTTTTCCTTCCAACTGGTTTCAGTTTATAGTTTGTTCCTTGTGATGTCAAATTCAAAGATAATCCTCCAACAGTGTTGCAATGATTGAAATGCAACTAAACTAGTGTCTGCAGTTACGTTTCAAACTTTGCAAGACTTCAAAGCATGTGCAACTTTTTAAATAAACACTTACAGCTCATTGGCATTTAGTCAAACAATTAACATGCAATCTCAATTCCTCTTTAAATGATATTGACAATAAGGTGTGCAACTACTTACAATCAAATTACAGTCAGTACTCCACATATATGCAATTCATGTCATAATACAATATTCAATACGGTCATTCAATGCAGATGGTTCTCTATATGAAATGGCTTACAACAATTTATGTTTTGAGAAATGACCATTACATGAGTTTTGTGTGAGCAACAACCACATAACTGGAGACCATATTCTAATATAAATGCAAATGAAGAACCTGAGATGAAATCCTTGAAATGTTGGGTGAATACTATGATGGACGCCTATCTCCAGCTGCCACGAACTCCAGCAAAATGCGTCCAAGGGAACTCATGTCTCATATATATGCTGAGATGTTGCGCCAAAAGGCCAGATGTATTGTGACGTCTCCTAAAGGCCATGAATTATCCACAAGTGATGTCGATTCTGTTCTTGTCTCTTATTCTACGACCGAGCTGCTCCTGTGATGTCTCTTATTTTGTCATTACTTAGTCTCTGTCTTATATTCGGTCTAAGCAACTCCCGAAAATGAAGTTTTGACGGCTACTAAAATATATCTCTTTACAAAAAGCGACTAAGATATTCGTCACATATATTGACTTATTTTCCTTTGTCATGTCTTTGACTCCACGCAAGACCTCTGACTTGCTTCCACCCACGTCACCCTCAAGACCCGATAATTCCAAGTAATCAATTCATTGGCTATTATGTCTTCTATGTCAAATGCAATTCCTTTCTCAAGGAAATGACGACTTTCTAAAAGTTTCGATCTCCTAAAACATATTTTCTGACATTCTATGTTTGTCTTTACTCGATAGACTCAAAATGGAACCGATGCTTTCCCTTTTGTCTTATCTGGCTGCTTATTCACTGTTCTTAGAATGAATTGATACTTTGGGTAGTCTCCTTATAATATCGATCTTAGTTAGTAATATTAAATCACCAATAATATTTCTGACAAAATATATTGAATCGAATTCTTCTATATTTTCTTCAGATTGGAAAATGATTACTAATTCAGCAGATATCCAATTCCTGCAATATAGTCGTCCTCCTCAAGCAAATCAATGATGCCTTCAATCTGCAAATACTCTCCAAGGCAACCCCTAATCGACTTCCATAAATGCAAGAGTAATCTCCTCCAAAACTTGGCCAAAGGCCACAAAGTTTTCCAATGCAAGGACAGATTGGACCTTTGAATGAAGTCCACAATTAGGCAATAATTCAGCTGATAGTTTCACAGCTTCAAAATTGCATAACCAATGAGAATTTTTGTTCCCAATGGCTAGAAATGGTAGAAACCCTAGTTGGCTTCCTTACCAAGCAATCACATGAAAAGTAAATATCAATTTCTGGATGATTAGAAGCTTGGCTGGCCCTCTCTTTATACTTTTTTCCAGGGATAGGTCAATTCTTCTAGAAGCTTCTCTTTTAATAATATAATATTTGCACTTTTCAAATATTAAAATGTGACTATATAATATAAAGTGGAAATATAACATTATACCATAACATTAAATTAATAATTATTATTAAAGTTACCTTTAATAATAATTAAACATTATATCTTAATAAAACTCCTTATTTCCCTAATTCAACTGAATCCAAGAAATGGAAACCATCAATTGACTAGATATCTGCTACAAAGGACCCCCTAACCATGCTCATTAGCCTACGAGGGTCAGGAAAAGGCTAATCCTGCTGAGAACTAATGTTCACAAAAATGGGGACATTTACAGTCCGCCCTCCTTGAAATTGCTTGTCCCCAAACAATCTCCATTGCAAAGAAACTCCACTCCTCGGAAGGCCCAAAAGAAGAATTGTGAAATGTCCCACACATCCCCAACTATCTCCTATAGCACCAGTAACCACCACTATGCAAAAATAGACAACAGACCAATTGTCCAATCCATGCGCACTGAAACTGTGTATCGAACCCAACTCTTGTACATGACAACTTGAAGTAAAATTGCAAACAAACAACACCATGTACATGTAGCTATTCTCCCTAGTGAACCTAGACTGGAACCCTGATGCACACAAAGGATCCCTCAGCATATTGGAGAGTGTCCAACATAAAATACCTAGATCCCAAATCCAAAATAGAAGCCTGCTATGGAAAACACCCTCAGACTTGCATTGGTCACATCTGATCTCAACTTCACCATGCTGCGGATAGTGAAGCAACCCAATGGGACTCATCCAATACATAGTGCCAAAACTGTCGTTGCCTGGATCCCAAAAATATCGAACCTCACATCCATCCCTCATGTGGAGATAAGAACATCTGGAAGCATCTGCTACACAATATCTCTCTCTATCCTTTGACAAATCAAGCCATCATGCCCACTGACACCATAATTACCCGGTAACCATGTATCCGTATGAAATCTCTCTAACATATAAGAAGCAAACCCTATCAGGTACATATTAGCATGATGGATAACTGACTGCTGCCCCTGCAAATAATCTCCTACAAACAACAAAGTCGGGTACTTGCAGCCTCTAGTCCCATCTTCTGAAGATGACAACTCTCCATCCCACAATGGATGGTATAAGCCCTAAGCCAATCCACACTACCACATCAACAAATCCTCTGTATGTGGGTTAAAAGAGAAGTGATGAGCACTCCTCACTATACACACCTCAATAAACTCCTCTACAAGCCTTGTCTGAAATCCCCATGCACTGGAAGGATCCCAAATGCTACAATCAATACTCATCTTAGGACTGGAGTAAAGTGAGTGATCAACATCTAACTCGAAGAGTGGATTATCATATGACCATGTAGCATCTAACTCGAACAAGGGATTGTTCACAAACTGATAAGCAGCATCGTGTGTGCGATCAACTTCGCACACAATATCATCAAAGGTACTGCTGCTACGTAGCTCATACGATAGCTCAATTGGCAAAGTAGAAGGTGCTGGTTTGACAATTTCCTCACACACTTCTGCATTCAATGTAATTGTGTGTCCATCCAAAACATTATCCTGAGATTCATTGCCATCAAATGTATTTTCTGTTTTGTTTTCTAAGGTCTGATTTGAAAAATCAGACTTGTGGTGGCATGAATCCTCCTCACACAAAGCATCAAAAATACCCAAACCTTGAGTATTTGCCTTTGACAACTCCATAGAACCATCACCCTCATGTGAAATAGTTGTTGTCTCATGTTGATGCAAAGGAACCTCACTGCTGTCATGAAAATCCGAACTGTTATTAGTGCTGATAACAACTTCTGGAATGTTGTATCATTTTGGGGCTCCACCATACTATTATCATGTTGTAAAATTTCTCTATCAATAACCACTTCAGTTTCAACATGATCTATGCTAGCCTCTAAAGTAGAAGCCTCTTGAGAAACCTCTTGCAAGGATGATGTAGATACATCATTACCCAAAGCTGTCCTAGTGTCTCCTTTTATTGATATGCAAATCATTTACAATGCTGATGTAGGTTGCCAACTCTTGGCTACAAATAAGCAACTTCTACAAAATCTGAGTACTAATGGCAGCAACTTAAAGTCCACTAAATGCTGTTAAAAATATGCAAAAAATGTGAAATGAACCTGTTTATCAGTTATCGCTAAACAACTTTTCCATGATGACCCTTTTCGCTGTCCAAACTGAAAACCAAATCCAAACTGACTTGTGCACAAATGATTTTCACACCAATTGAATGCAATCATTACCCAACAGGCTGCAAGGATTATGGCTCTAATACCACTGTAATATCCTTTTCTAAATCAGGTGTAAATTTTATATTTTCGCACTAAGACATTTCGTCAAACAGTTGTCCTTCTAGCTGGTTTCAGTTTATAGTTTGTTTCTTGTGATGTCAAATGCAAAGATAATCCTCTAGCAATGTTGCAATGATTGAAATGCAACTAAACTAGTGTCTGTAGTTACGTTTCAGACTTTGCAAGACTTCAAAGCATGTGCAATTTTGCAATTAAGCACTTATAGCTCATTGGAATTTAGTCAAACAATTAACATGCAATCTCAATTCCTCTTTAAATGATATTGACAATAAGGTGTGCAGCTACTTACAATCAGATTACAGTCAATACTCCGCATATATGCAACTCATGTCATAATACAATATTCAATACTGTCATTCAATGCAGATGGTTCTCTATATGAAATGGCTAACAACAATTTGTGTTTTGAGAAATGACCATTACATGAGTTCTGTGTGAGCAGCAACCACATAATTGGAAACCATATTCTAATATAAATGCAAATGAAGAACCTGAGATGAAATCCTTGAAATGCTGGGTGAATGTTGTGATGGACGCCTGTCTCCAGCTGCCACGAACTCTAGCAAAATGCATCCAAGGGAACTCACGTCTCATATATATGCCGAGATGCTACGCCAAAAGGCCAGATGTATTGTGACGTCTCCTGAAGTCCACGAATTATCCACAAGTGATGTCGATTCTGTTCTTGTCTCTTATTCTACGACCAAGCTGCTCCCATGATGACTCTTATTTTGTTGTTACTTAGTCTTTTTCTTATATTTGGTCTAAGCAGCTCCCGAAAATGAAGTTTTGGCAGCTATTGAAATATATTTGTCTCCTTACAATAAGCGACTAAGATATTCGTCACATATACTAACTTATTTGCCTTTGTCATGTCTTTGACTCCACGCAAGACCTCTGACCTGCTTCCACCCACATCACCCTCAAGATCCGATAATTCCAAGTAATCAATTCGCTGGTTATTTTGTCTTCTATGTCAAATGCAATTCCTTTCTCAAGGAAATGACGGCTTCCTGAAAGCTTCAGTCTACTAAAACATTTTTTCTGACATTCTATGTTTGTCTTTACCCGATGGACTCCAAATGGAACTGATGCTTTCCCTTTTGTCTTATTTGGCTGCTTATTCACTATTCTTAGAATGAATCGATACTTTGGGTAGTCTCCTTATAATATCGATCTTAGTCAGTAATATTAAATCCCCAATAATATTTCTGACAAAATACATTGAATCGAATTCTTCTATATTTTCTTCAGATTGGAAAATGATTACCAATTCAGCAGATGTCGAATTTGTCCAATATAGTCGTCCTCCTCAAGCATATCAATGATGCCTTCAATCTGCAAATACTCTCCAAAGCAACCCCTAATCGACTTCCACAAATGCAAGAGTAATCTCCTCCAAAACATGGCCAAAGGCCACAAAGTTTTCCAATACAAACATAGATTGGACCTCTGAATGAAGCCCACAATCAGGCAATAATTTAGCTGATAGTTTCACAGCCTCAAAATTGAATAACCAATGAGAATTTTCATTCCCAATGGCTGGAAATGGCATAAACCCTAGTTGGCTTCCTCACCAAGCAATCACATCAAAAGCAAATATCAATTCCTGGATTATTATAAGCTTTGGTTGACCCTTTCTTTTGTTGTACCCAAAATAATGTTTTTGGCATTCTGTATAAATTGAGCTAAATCTTGTTAAAATGTCGTTAAAAATCTGTTTTAGGTCAAACCAAACATAGGGTCTTTGTGGGTTTCTGTCAAGGAACACGTGCAAAATTCTGAAAATTTGAAAATTAGGGTTTTATGCCCCTATTTTCAGGGAAACCCCCGAAAATGGGACCTTCCCAGAAATGATTGAAAATGATTTTGATAGGATTAAAAGGCTTCACAATCACATTGGTCAAGTTAGAATCATCAAAAGACATGTTTTACTCTGGTGGGTCTATTTCTATTTTTCAAGAGCAAAGTTAGGAGCTCTGCAGCCATTAATGGCAGATTGGCTAGTACCAGGTGCTGAAAGCTAAGCTTCAACGACGCAACCATGGCGAAAAAGATCTAAAAAGATGCTGTTTGATGAAGGAGATTCCTGAAACCCAAAAAGGTCAAAATTTTACTAACTCTGGAAACGTTACAAAGGAGAGATCATTTTACAATGCTGAAAAGAGCTTTTTTCAAGCAGGGGCACCCATGATCTTTAAAGGTCAAATGCAGTTTGTTGAATCATCCAAGGAAGTCATCCTCGGCGTTTTCTTGTTGGGGCGACAACGAAACAAACAACTAGATCATCTGATGAGTTGATCATAAGTAGTTGCCGATGAAGCAAAAAGAGGCAGATGACGAAGTATCAAGAAACAACTATCGAAAGTAAAGATCAAAGAAAAAAGAGCCTTTTCCAAGGAAAGGCGCCCTTCTTTCTGGACCTCTAGATGCTGTTAGATGACTAAAGGCCTCCCAAGACAATCTTCTCAGTCTAGGTAGATCTTGACAATGCAATTGCGAGGACAGGCATCTGATGAAGCAATCAACGAGCAATCAGGATCAAACCAGTTCACATTTCAGAAAAAAGATAACTAAGTAGAAGAGAAAAAGTGCCCTTTTCAATGAGGGGCGCTCTTGAATAAAGGGACCCCAAACTGACTTCTGAGTTTTCCAACTCCAGTCATCTTTGGCGAAACGGAGCTAGCTACCTGTTGTGACCTAATTCACACCTTGCCCCATTGCAAATGGGGACCCTAGTAGTCTGCCATTTTAGGGTTTTGCCGTTGCACGTCTCGTTTTGTCTGGTCTCCGTTTAAGGGTTTTGGGTTTGAGTTTTTGAAGAGTCATTCGAGCCAAGCAAAGAATTTGAGCCTAGATCACTGTGCAAACATCATCATCGTGCTTAGGAGGCTCGAGGGACGAAGATCGACTGTCATTTCAGTCAATTCTGACACCTAATTTTTAGGGTTTTCACTTTTGCCCCCTATTTTTTAGGACCTACTTTTTTGGCACTTTTGAGCAATTCTGAGATCCCTATTTTTTAGGGGCTATTTTTAGAAAGTTGCTATTTTGGGAAAAGTTTCTATTTTTGTCAGGGTTTCTATATTTGGAAAGGTCCCGAATTTTGAAAATCCACTCAGAAGTTCGAAGAACTCAACAGAACTCTCAGAAAATCAATTTGAAAATTTTATGAATTCACGGTGAAAATAAAAAAAATGTTGAAAATCTGGAAAAATCAGTCCAAAAATTCATAGGAAATGGTGAAAAATCTGGAAAATCCATGGAGAAATCTAGAAAATTTATGAAAATCTGAGAAATCATGGTGAATTTGCCTAAGTGTGGATTCATGGAAGTCCAACCAGCATGGAGAAAGAGGAAGTCAATGGCAAATACCTTCAGCCAAGCAACATGGAATGGCAAAGGATGAAGCAAGTCCGCCCTTGGACAGTAGTTGAAATGGCATGGCTGAAGGTGAAGTCCGCCCTACAATGGCTTGACTTCAAGCAAAGTCCGCCCTTAGAAGTGAAGAATGGCATGGAACAAGGTGAAGTCCACCCAGCTAATGGCAAGACATGAGACTAAGTCCGCCCAGCAATGGCATGGATGAGTGGTAAATCCGCCCTAGGCAAAATGAGAAGTGGCATGAAGTCAAGTGAAGTCTGGCCTTAGAAGAAGAATAAATGGCTTGACATAGGGAAAAGTCCGCTCCAAGGAAGATGGCATGAACACATGCAAAGTCCGCCCCATAGAGAATGGAAAGAAGTGAAGCCAAGTCCGCCATATGGAAAAGATGAAGTGGCTAAAGCATAGGCAAAGAAAAGAATGGATGGCATGAGACCAAGTAAAGTTCGCCTTGGATAAAGATTGAAAAAAAATAGCTAGCAAGTTTGCCATACCAAGAAGTGAGAGAAAATTAAAATTTTTCCTAAGTGTTGACTTTGGAAAATTGAAAATATATTCTTGGCACTTTGGAAATTCGCCATACTTGGAGAAAATAAGAAATATTTTTCTAAGTCTAAACATTTATATGTCTAGAAAATTTTGCCAATGATTTAGGAAGATGGAAATAAATTTTGCCAAAGACTTAGGACGGAAAGAAAATTATGGCAAAATGAAATTGGAAGATAAAAAATTATGGCAAAATGAAATTGGAAGATAAAAATTATGGCAAAGTAAATTGGAAGAAAAAAATTTCACCTAATGCAATGGCAAGAAAAATTTTGAAAATTAAACTTGCCTTAGATGAAAAAATAATAAATGCCATAAAACGAAGGGGTTGAAAACGACACATAAAATAATTATTTTAATTATTTATTTTTCAACACCCCAAAGAGATAAGCTTTAAAAATCAAAATTGGAAAAAGACAAAAAAGAACTTTACTGAACTGGCATAAGATTTGGAAACTTTCTCGGAGACTGTCGTCGAAGATAAAAATTGCCATTCAGAAGCTGAGTACAAGCCAAGTTCAAACTCGATTTGATGGAAACAATTGAAATTTGCTAAATGGGTCGATTTTCTCATCTTTAAAATTGAATTCACTTCTCATTTTTACAATCATTCGATTTTCGAAAGAAAAGTGTGAGAAGAAAGTTTGTCTAAGGCACGAAAGTTGAGAAAAGTTTGAAGCAAAGTGAAAGAAGCAAATTTGTACCAGCTGGCACTGTGATCGTGACTGTTTCATTTGTCCAGAAGAGCCAGGCAGATTTATTTTTTCCACTTCATTTTGGCATAAAAACTTCGTCATTTCTTTGCTTTTCCAGCGTAATTCTTCACGAAATTTGATTTGAAAACTAGCTGGAATATGTTTTTCGAGTGATTTTAATTTTAAATTTTAATATTCTCTTTGCTTCTTCTTGCAGATTTATTTTCGAGAGAGCAAAAATGAAGTTTGCCAGCAAGGGTGTGTAGCTGCAGTCAAAGGTTAAATCCAAATGGGAGCATATTGTGGACACCAACCTTGGCCATGTTGACTTCGACGATTTCAAGGAAAGAATGTACGGAAGTGATAGATGTTTGCCTACGCCAATTGCAAGAAGAATGATGCGCAACAGAATTGTTCATGCAGCTGGATTTCCTCCAGCAAAAAAGTGTCCAAAACTTATGGTGGAATGTGCATTGCATTATAATGCATGGGAAAGACAGATAGAAGCTCTTGATGGAAGAGTTCTTGCATACTTGTCCGAGCCAGTCATTCAGGAAACATTTGGAATTCTAGTTTACAACAGGACGTCCTACCGAACCAAAGAGGATGCACTTAAGCTTTACCAAAATCAGCAAGACCTTTGTGCATCAAATATAAAAAAGACTTGGTTGCTGAAGCCCAGACCTACTGCGGGGAAGATGCCGAATAAGTTGGTCAGAACACATTTCAAAGAAGAATATGGCGACATCGTCTTGTTGCTGAATAGAATAGTAGGCAATCCTCATAGTGCGCCT
This sequence comes from Sequoia sempervirens, assembly GCA_007258455.2. NCBI lineage: Eukaryota > Viridiplantae > Streptophyta > Pinopsida > Cupressales > Cupressaceae > Sequoia > Sequoia sempervirens. The sequence continues at coordinate 53,928 of VDFB02258118.1, read as the reverse complement.
TTCAAAAACTGGATGTATTATTTCGTTGATGAAATAATTTCCGGAGTGAAGATGTTTAACTGGTCTAGAATGATCAGTGACAGTCTCCATGAACAGTTGGTCAACCTGGAAGAAACTAAAACCTTTCATATGAGCTCATACGTCATATATTTGCTTGCAAGGTCTTACAAGTATACTGGCTTGGTTTGCAAGGGTGTAGTTGGCAATGGCGAAGGACAGTTCAAGGCCTATGATTGTTATCCACAGCTGCAGCTGAAGGAGAAGTCACATTTCAGACGAGCGCATGACGCCTTCCTTATGTACATCACTCGACTTCTCCAAGGCAGAACACATCAAAGACTCACCCGTGAGGCCAAGAGTCTGATCAGCCGATATGGATCCTGGTTCATCCAGTATCCCAAGTTTACTTACATCAGGATTCAAGGATTCTCAGGATGTCCTTATAGACTGCCCATTTATCCGACCAACAAAATGGTTTTGTTGGAAGTTCTAAGGCAATTGGAGACATATCAGATATCCAAAGGCCAAAACAGAAAGCGACTGTCACTTTTCCATTTTTTATCGGCAATATGGAGGAATCGTGTCCAATGGCGCAAGCAGCGGAGAGTGCTCGACTGGAGATACAGAAATATCCATTCATATCATACAAGTCAAGGAATAACTTTGATCCTCTCCACATTGGAACTGTGGACGGAGAGAAATACAAGCACCGGATAGACTTAGAAGATTTCTGGGCCAATGCAGCTGATGAATATGATGTGAGAAAGAGGCTGTGGTCAAGATTGCTACTAAGTATGATAAGGGCAACAGAACTTTTCAAGGCACCTGATCAATTAGAGGATGACGGAGTATATGTGCAACCGAGCTTCAATGAAAGGGAGCCACTTCCTCCTGTAAGGTGGTCCGAACCTGAGCTAGGTGACTTGGCAACATTTATGCGTCCTGTATTCAAATATTCCCAATGGTGGATAGACTAGCAAGTACAAGTTTTGCGGCAGAGAAATGTGCAGTTCACATATGAATTAATGGGTGATACAGAGTCCTGTTCCTCGAATGCCGGTGCTTCGGATGCTGCCAACTTAAGGAAGAGAAAAGAAATTGATGAATCTGCAAAGCAGGACAGGAATAAAATAATAGATGAAGGACCTTCTTGAAAGAAGCACAAATCCAGACCTCTTCAGTCGGCCACTTCCAGAAATATAGATGAAATACTAGCCATGGATGAAGAGTCTTGGGAGCATGTCAGGATTCCTTCTCCAGTTGGAGAGGTGGAGCCAATGCAACTGGAAGATGATGCTCAGCCTTCTCCTACAGGCACGAAGATCCTAGAATCGGACAATGACACAGACATCATGGATGGGGAATTTGAAGAGGGAATGATTTCAGCCCTCAAGGGAATACAAGAAAACCCATCTGTGCAGGAGATTCATGACATGCCAAAAATTCAAGAAGTAGAAAAAGTGCAGGATATTCAAGAAGTCCAAGGTCAACAAGAAGACGGAATTGAGTAGTCAACCATCCCGGATTGGATAAAAGAAAGATTAAAGAGAAAGGCGCCAGTAGAGGTACCTGAGGAAGATGACACCACAGATTTCTTGGCCAGGCTAGAGCAAGCTGCCACAAGAAAGAAAGCCAAGAAATTTTCTACCATACAAAGGGATGAGGCTGGTAATCGCACAGTGCAAGTTGCAGTGCCTACAGTCGATAAATTCCAAGATGAGATTGCCCCGAACGAATATGCCATCACAACTATTGACATGGGTCCAACAACGAAAGGGCAAGAAGTTGAGGACTTAGACAATTCCGTTGCCACCATCAAGTCTAGGCTGGAAAGGGAAGTGGCAAAGAAAAGAGAATATAAAAAAGAGATTGAGCGTCTAAAAGATTATATCCAGCATCTAACTAGGCCACTCAATCAAGGTGACCAGCTAGCACCCCTACTTCCAAACTCTTCACTAGAACTAGTCAGAAATTTTGAAGAAGAATTGACTACGGCAAGAGAAGCTAAAGACTGGATGGCTGGAAAGAAAGATGAGGCAATGGAATTCGCGGAGAAGCTAGCATATGCATATGAACAAACTTCCTTTCTGCTGTCACGAGTTACAAACTTAGTGGAATCATGGGATGGCCTCGAAGATATTTAGAATAAGATTATCCCATGTATTCGAGAATTAAAGGGCACCTCGAAGCAGAAGTTGATTGATGACAAGATTATTGAAGCTGGAGCTGCATATGATTTCAGTGGCTGGTACTACGCTTTGATTTCATGAAGAGAAGTCCTAGAAAGGGTAAAGCAAGATAGTGCCAAAGCTGAAGAGCAGGCGAAGGAGATTCGAAGTAAGGTTTACCAAATGGCTGCAGATATGCTTGACCGAGATATTGTTCGAAAGAAGCACTTGCGGCCACAAAATTTAAAAGAACAAGTTCAAAGAATTTTCTCCACCACCTCCGGGCCAATCATGAAAGAAAATTTTATCAGGGCTTTCAGCGTCATGACCGTCAGAGACACTTTCTTGCTACAGGAACCAAAATGGGCAACACCTTTGCAGAATGTGCCGAGAGTTTGGATTTGCTGGAATACAACGTCAATGCGCTGCCAGACATTGCCATGGAGGAAGTCAGCCTGATCGTGTCCAGATTCACCGAATGCAATGTCGTACAAGTGGATAAGGATGCAACTCCAGATGCCTGAAGTTCTCTCCAGTTAACTGATGGATGTTTAGGAAACCCTAATTAGGGTTTAGTTATGTTGAATCTAGGCCATTAATCTTATTTTAATCTTGGCCATTCATTGTAATCGGGAAATGTTATATAAACTCCCCCCCTTCTCTCTCATTTTCATTAGATAGATAGATAGAAATTAGATCATAGAAGGAGATTAGAATCATTAGAAGAGATTGTAGAGAATAAGAGAGATTTTTATGAGATTGTTCCAAAAGACTATTTTGATAATAAAGTTCATCATGCATGAGGTGCTTTGAATCCTGTCATTGTCAAATGGTTGCATGGTTACATATTTCTCTTCCTCATTTAGTAGATTTGAATTAGAATTTCATTTAAGTACGTGTTAAAGAGAATGATAGATTGATAACAAGGGTTAGCGAAACTTAGCTCATACTTTCTTTGAGTGGATGCTTTTCATTCAATGTGTAAAGTTAGACTGAGCTTTATCGTGGATGCTTCCACGTTTACTTCGAGCAATGTTGTTCTATTGATGGTATTGTTCGTGGTGGAAAATTTTTAAGCACAAATCCCAGAAGATTGCACTTGCTTTGTGTAGTTGTCGTTTAGCGTGGCGAAACAAAGTACTGTTTATTTGGTTTCACTCAATCTTTGCCGTCTCTTGATTTCATAGGACTAGCATAGGATTTCTAAACCCTTACCTTTTTTCACTTTTTTTTATACAAAGTTAGAAAATCCCAAAATGATACTGTATTCATGTCTCTGCTTTCCTGAGTAACCTACCAGAGTTAAATCCCAATTGTGCCCCCAGCAAATCACATCAAACCACAGAGCTTATCCACATTCATCTTAAACATTGGAATTACCGTATGATCTTACTTGCAGTCTTAGCATATGAGGGAGTTTTTCAAGAGGGGTAATAGCGTCTTTGACACTTTATTCTAGAATGTTTGTTGTGTCATAAAACACGCATCAACACTACCTGACGAGGTATCAAACGAGATCATCTGATTCTCCGATCAATGAGAAATCTAGATCAAAGCACGAGAGGTCAATTCAAAAGGCTGAAGAACGAAGATTGGAAATTCACCAAGGCAAAAGCAAAAGCGCCCTTTCTTGGAAAAGGCGCCCTTTCTTTTGAGGCCTTGTACTCAGCTTTTTGCCATCATGTCTCCTAGGCACTTCTCTTCAGGTTGGATCTAGCTCAACAGTGAATGTACCGGCAACAGCTCAGGATTAACAGATCAAGCTAGATTCAGGATCAAATTGGGGTCATTCAACAGAGAAAATAATAAAAAAACTTGCAAAACTCAAAAGGGACGCCTAGAAGTCAAAATATTTTGAGATAAACTTGGCCAACTCACTCCATGATCAGTGGAAATCACCTTTTTGAACTTCAAATCAAGCCAAAACAACTTTTGATCATGAGTTAAGTCCCCAAACTTGTGGATCTAAGGCTTGAGTCTATGTAATCAAGGTATAGGCATCCCACTTCATTATTTCATTGCAGGTTGATGATCAAGAACAGCCATAAGCTCTCAAGGATGCTATTTACAGATCTGGCCAAGGTTTTCATCCGTTCTTTGATATTTCTTGTAGATCTAAAGCAGAAGAAGATTGCTAATCTGAGGTTGGATTCAGAGACAGATTTTCTCAGGGAGTCAGATAAAAACTTTCAATCCATCTTCTGTCTACTTCCTCTCTTCTTGTCTTAGATTTTCTTGCATGTCACACAAAGTAGCAGGCTACATTAGATCTGATCAACTGGGTAGATTCAACATAATTTTCCAGTAAAACCCATCTCGTCAGATTTTCCAGAATCAACAAACTTGCTGCCCGTATTTTTGGGGGTTTTTCCCAAAAATTTTCAGAATCAAAACTCTGAGGAACTAGGCTTGTTCAGCATTGAAGCACGAACAAAACCCATGTGCCAGACTTTTCCAGAAAAATATTTCTCAGCAGGGCGCTATTTTCAGGGGTTTTTCAAAAGTTGTCTGAACACATCTGTGTTTACAGTCAATAGGCGAGTTCTTCACAGAATGACAATTTGGCGTCCTTGGGCCCCAATTGAACAACCAGACCTTGCACTAGCAACTCTCCAACCAGATCTTACAAACATTGCTGGAGAGCAAACAGACATCATCAGCAATCTGCGGATCTTTATCTTTGAAAAGAATACATGTCCCACTCAGTGGAGAGCTGCAACAATTACTCTGGACGAAGAAGAAAGGTTGATCTTGCAGCAGAAAGACCAATATTACCACCTCCCCCGTGGCAGTAAGCACCTTGGCTTTCCAGCTGCGAAGAGGTCATTCCAAGCACGGAGCCGCCAAAGTTACCAAGAGCAATAGCTTGCGCAAGAAGAGATGTGTCATCAAAGCATTGACTATCCGGAAACGGAAGAAGTCAGCACATGGATCAAGGAGCTGTTGACCAGAAATGGTGAAGTGTGAAAAGACACCTAGGAAGGATGTCCTACCTTCCAATTGGCATTTATGATACTTGAAGTTGACTTGATGCCTCATTCCAAGTCAACTCAAGAAGGCATTAAATGTAGTTGGAGTTAACTTGATGTCCCTTTCCAAGTTAACTCCATATCCCTTAAATCATGCATTGTCAGATCCCACTGATTAAGGATGTCTAATCGACTTCCATGATTTGTGGATCTTAGATCTCCACTAAATGTGGATGTCTATTTTGGAGGGATACTTACATTAAAGTTCACCTTTTGTTTACTTTTAGTTTCAACTGAAGTAGTTTCCAGTTAACTGCTTGTTCCCCCTTTTTAGGAATAAATCTTGCTAATTGATTAGCAAGAACTCATTGTTAACTCAAGGAGATTTTGGGGTTGCCCACTCCTTTGAGTTCTATAAATAAGAGCCTTGGGCTCATTGTTTGTTTAACCTTTACTTGCTATGCAAAATTGCTGCGCCATTGTTGCCAATAGCTTTGAAAGCGAATATTTGTTCACTCTTGGATGAGAGTTTGTTGGTTGATTGTAATTGTGCATGATTTCGTGCCTTTGCTATCCCAACCTTTGTAATTCGTTGATGAAGCTTGAAGAAGAATATCAGAAGGCGCTTGCGTTTTGATCTACCTATTTGAGTTATTTCCACATCTTGTATCAAATAGCTTGTTGTTTCATTTCCCTCCTCGGATAGGGGTTCCTCCTTGGATATTTGTCATTGAAAGTTATCGTTCGTTGTTGTTTAATGTATTGTCCTTCAATCTATACTTCGGATAGGGGTTCCTCCTCCTTAGCAAGGTTGTCGGCCAAGACATTGTTAATTTGTTGTTTCTTGTAAACCGTTTCCTAGCCCATACCTCGGATAGGGGTTCCTCCTCCTTGGCAGGTCTCAGATCCAGTTTACCGTAAAGAGTGTTTGCTTGTACCAACCTTATCTCGGCATATATCCGAGAGTTTAGAGCCTCAGCCATATTCTCAGGAGATGGCGAATTCAGGTAATCCAACCAATCCATTCCCGCTCCTATACCCTCATGCTCTGTTTATCTTGAAGGTATTGGATAGATTAAAAGCTAGAATAGTCGTAGTTAAGATCTGCAAAAACTAGAGAAAAAGCTTAGCTACAGCGCATTGTGTTTGTGCACCCTTGTGTCCTACCGCTGAAGTACAAAAAGATAGGAACCTTAGTTTACCACTCCCTTCCTTACGCATTGCTTTCAACAGAGAGGGACTTCTCTTTAAATAATGAAGAAGTGTTGCAAAACATTTGAAATAGCTGAGTGTTTACAATTAGCACTCTAGAGGTGATAATTTAAACGCCAACATCTTTATACTTTTTTCCCAGGGATAGGTCGATTCTTCTAGAAGCTTCTCTTTTAATAATATAATATTTGCACTTTACAAATATTAAAATGTGACTATATAATATAAAGTGCAAATATAACATTATAACATAACATTAAAATAATAATTATTATTAAAGTTACCTTTAATAATAATTAAACATTATATCTTAATAAAACTCCTTATTTCTCTAATTCAACTGAATCCAAGAAATGGAAACCATCAACTGACTAGATATTTGCCACAAAGGACCCCCTAACCATGCTCATTAGCCTATAAGGGTTAGGAATAGGCTAATCCTGCTGAGAACTAATGCTCACAAAAATGGGGACATTACATCATCCGCTTGAAATGTCTTTCTGCTAGAGTGAACTCAAGTCGTGGGAAATGCTCATGGAATTTCTGCACACCTAAGGTTCCCAAAGTGTTTAATGCTCTAAATTGGCCTTGGAAGGAAATCAAGTATACAAGATATGAGCACATGTGCAACCTGTGAGCCTCTAAGAACCCGGTCATCTGCTTGTGGAGTGTATCACTGATGAGGGCGGGCCAGTAGTAATGCTCTCTTTTGCTTATAATTTTGGCGATGATGTAGTACATCCACGACTAAAATTGGTTTCCCTCCTCTCCAGTGATACGGTTGAGTAACGTGATCATCACTGCATACTCATCTCGGAACTCTCCACGCCCTACATTCTTGGGCAAGTTGACCTTTTTGCTTTTTAACCCTTTTTCTGGCATTCTCTTCTGGCACTTATCTTTTGATACTTCGAATGTCTTTTTCAATTATCTCACAGATATGATCACATTTTTCAAACATGGTGGAATAGCAAAAGCATTTTTCAACATCCTTAGGCTTAAGGCTGCATACCACTTGCCAATCCATTGATCAAAATTCTCGTGTGGTAGGGTTGTAATGCCTAATGCTAGCAATTACAAACTCCACGCTCTGTAATGTGATGGGGATTGATGTAGCTTCAAGCAATCCAGATTCTTCGATGTTTTGTAATGTGCACTAGTCTATTTCTTCCAACCCTTCTGAATCGACCTCTGGGTTTGCTTGATGTAGATTGGTGTCGATCGTTTTCAAAAAATCATGAACCAAGACTGTTTTGGTCTGGTAATTGACTTGGGAGAATTGCGTTCTGAAAAACATCAAGATGAACTGTGCACATGATGCTGTTGAGACAACTTTTGAAAAACCCCTAAAAATAGCACCTCTTGAGAAGTATATTTCCAGAAAAAATTTGACACATGGGTTTTGTTCATGCTTCAATGTTGAACAAACCCAGTTCGTTTGATTTTCAAATCTGTGACTTTTTCAAAAAAATCCCTAAAAATAGGGGCAACAAGTTTACTATTTCTAGAAAATTCAACAAGTGGGTTTCGTTGGAAAAGCTCTGCTGATCATATCCGGTTGGTTAGATATGTGATTGCTTGCTGTTTTTTGGGACATGCAAGAAGATCTAATACAAGGAAAGAGGAAAAAGACAAGAAGAAGATTGGAAGTTATAAACTGTCTTTTTGGAAAAATTATGCCTTTTGATGCAACCTCTGATAAACTGTCCTTCTATGCAATTGATCTTCAAAAATATGAAGAACGGTGAAAACCCCTTTGTCAGATCTTGAAAAGACATCTTGGAGAGAAAAATGTTGTTCTTGGCTTCAACCTGCAAAGAAAGATAATGAATTGTGATGCCTAGGCTTGATTTATAATGATTTGTGTTTGAATGCATCAAGTTTGGGCGCCAACTTATGATTGAGGAGTTAATTAGCCTGATCCAGAGTTCCCAACACTGATTTCCACCAATTTGGGGACGTTTAGACATGAGAAGGCTTCAAAATATCCTAACTGCAGTCAACTAAGTCTCTCTTTGACTTTAGGTGTCCGTTTGAGGAGTTGAACACTTTTTTCATTATTTTTCATGGTGAAGTGCCTCTGTTCGATCCTTGATTTAGGTTGCTCAACTGATCTTGAGATGTTGCTGATAGATCCATTGTTGAGATGGAACAACTTTGATTAAGTGTGTCTGGGAGCTGCAAAGATCAAAACTCGAATCTGATGCCTCAAATTCAAGGGCGCCTTTTCCTAGTAGGGGCACTTTTAGCCTCAGACTTAAGTCAATTTCTTGAGTGTTCTTCAATTTCTCCATTTTGACCCTCTATGTTCTGACCTCAGATCACCGATGATTGATGAGTCTGATGATCTTGCTAAAACATGGGATGGATAACCAGTTCAGTCTTGGAAAGGATGACTAGCTTTGCGAAGTGTGAAAGTTGGTTTAGGCACTTCAAAAGCATGGGCGCCCCTAGCCTGCAGGGGCGCTTTTGGCTTTTTGACTTGTTATTTTCATGTTGCAAACCTTCATGAACAGTTCCAGTTTGACCCCTATCGTCAGGTGTTTGATCTATCGTTTGTCTTCATTGATGATGTCATTGTTGAGATTGATCATAACGAAGAAGATCATCTTGGAGGTCACTGAGCTTATAGACTATCTGATTGCCCAAAAGGCTGGGCGCCTATTTCTAGCAGGGGCGCTTATCCTTAACACTTAGCCAATTTCTAAGCACTTAGCTTTGTGCTTGTAACTTTAGAGTTCTTTTTTGTTGTTTGCTCAAGTGTGTTGGGCATTCCCCATAAGTCAAATAGTACCACAATTCTGTGTACCATTCTTCTGCAGAATCAACTAGTAAGACCATTGGGAGGTCTTCTTCAATTTGTGTTCCTAGGATGCCATTAGCAGCTTGGTGCTTTAGATCATCGTCTTTTGCTATGAGCTGACAAAAACCTCTCCTGCGAACAAGCTTGGTTGGCTTGATCTCCAAGTCATATTCCTGGACTCTTGCGATCCTATTGCCTCTTTTGGTGCCCATCTCCTGTTGAGTGAGGACACTCTTGATCGTGGGGTTTGTAATGTACATAGTGGTGTGGAAGTTTAGGATGTAGAATCTAAAATTCTTGACTGCCCTCACAACTGCATTGGCATTCTTTTTGATCTGGGAGTATCGAGACTCTCTGTTTTTGAAACTACTGCTCATGAAGGCAATTGACAATTCGGTCTCCTCGTTCAACTTTTGCGTCTGTATGGCAAAGAGGGTGTGTTTTGACACGTAACAATAAAGAATGAATTCTTTACTGAAGTCGGGTCGGATTAGCACTGGTGCCTTACTGATGGCGACTTTTATCTTGACGAATGCCTCCTTTCCTTTGTCAGTCCATTTGAAGGTGGATGTCTTCTTCATCATCGCTGATATGTGTTTGGTTAGCTCTGAGAAGTCAGGTACAAATCTTCGTATGTTCACCTTGTTGAAGAAGGAATGTACCTGAGTTGTGTTGGTTGGGAGAGATAAGTTTTTAATTGAATGAACTCGATCAGGATCAATTCGAGTTCCCTCTTTGGAGACGATGTGGCCTAGTAGCTTGCCTTCCGTCACCGCAAAGATGGATTTCTTGGGATTCAAAGATATATGGTGGTACCTACATCTCTTGAACACTTTCATTAAGTGTTGAAAATGGTCTTGTTGCTTACAAAATCAGCTTACAAAATGACCATACTAAGATGACTATAGTGCTACAGCTTACAAAATCAGCAAAGGATGAATCGTCTCCTTAGCCACAAGGGTCTCCACTAAGCACCTCCTATTGGTGCCAAGATCTCTCATTGTCACTCGTGGGAATTTCAACCTGTAGTATTAATAATATCTATCCTCTCTTAGATTTGCGGCCAGTTTTATACTTCACAAGTGTTCCCTCCCCACAAATAATAAAGGCGCCTCACTTAATATTGTTACACCTACTCACTCCTCATTCCCATCATCCCTTGTGGGGCCTGTATGGTTTCTTCCCTTTGGGTGGTAGTATTAATGAAAGCCGATTTAATATGAATTTTCTTGAGTATGATTAATCTGATGTGCTTCATCTAGATCTCTTGAACCATCACATAAAATAGTGCAACGGTCTCAAAGTACTGACAATAAGATTCGCTTCTTCCTTTTAACTCCTTTGACTCCTAGTAATCTCCAAAGTGTATGGAACTATCTCATAAAGTAGCGGTTAATATTGGAGGGTTGTGAATCATTTATATGGTATACGGCTTCCTTAATACAAGCTGTGGATGAAGTGAAGGAAGCATTGATGGCATAGGCTATGAAATTGAAGGCAACTTCAATAATTAAAACCCACGATAGTCTTTTAAGTTATCATAGCTAGCCTTGGTGCCTTCCAGTCCCAATCGTTATCTTGGTCATACGTAGCTACCAAAATATAGCTGGCCTCAATCAATAAAATTGACCCCTTTTACAATAGACGATGAATAACATATTGGTCCAGCCACATGAGTTGTATAGCAGCCACTTTGGGTACGATGGCTGAGGAAATAAGTAGCTTCTTTCAATACTCTCATGCTAGGGGAAAGACATCCATGTCCTTACTATTGAATATCGCTCTCCTGCACTCAGGTTTAAAATAATATAATCAATCTTCCACAAAACCCTGAAATGGAATGGTTGTCTTTATCAGTTGGCATCAATACATATTGATTCATTTATTTCCTTGTTTCCACAACTCCACACAATTCTTGAAATTTGTCTCTACAAGAGACTTTACAAATTTCGATAACCTCCACTGTTAATTCCAATGCCAAATCTAAGTAGTTCCGCCAATACCAGCTAGGGTGGATAATCTCACTACTAAAACAAATATTCTTTAAGAGGGTTTCCGTCCTCCAAAAGGTTGTGGTGAACTCTTTTCAACCGACAAATACTTAATCTCAAACCAAAAACAAGCATAAACTGAAAATAAACTCCATAAATACTTTTATTTCCTCTTCCGTAACTCCTCGCCACCTTTTCTTGAAATACTCAATTCTTTTAATTTAATTCTTGTAAAGAATTAATCCTTATTTCACCCAAAAGTGACTGAAGCATAGGAAAATGGGTGAGGTAAGTTTTGAATGAGGGTAATGTACCTATTTCCCTACTTTCATTAGGAAAAAGAGATCCCCAAAGGCAAGTTTGACTTTCAACCCTTAGTTGAGTCAACCTTAATGGAGATCTTGTTGTTTTCCTTATTGTTGATGTCTTTTTCGTGACCGCACCAACGCAGAATAAAGTCGCCAACGACTACCCTATTCTCTCTTGATCAAAGTATTCCGTGCGCTAAGATTGCAAGAAAGTTCACACGTTCAACTCCAAGGTTCCTTTAGTGCGAATAGGCTCAGTTGGCTCGATGTGATTTGCTGGTATTTCAAGGGGACTTACGGAATTGTTCAACAGCAGAGGAAGGGGTTTCCACAATTCGACAGATTTATCAATGAAGCATGAGTTTCCTATTCTAATTAGAAAGTACTGAATTTAAAGTGGTGCAATTTTAAGAGAGTCTAAATCTATTCTAAATGTGGGATATGGAGCTCAACTTCAGCAAACTTTCAACCGGACTTCGCTTTGCCTCGCATCGGACAGCTTCCATGGAGTCGGTGCAATCTTCAAGGGAGATGACTAAAGATGTTCAAACCACCACTTGACATGAAGATACCATCACAACGACGCATACCATCATTCAAATTGTGATTGAAGTTAGGCCCACAACGTTTCTGGTTGACCACACAAGGCGAACACACCATCAGTGAGCCCGCTAGTGGTATGGATAAGCGAAGCTTGCTTAGATCAAACACCACATTCCATAGTTAACATCTACTTGCATAAAAATGAAATTACGCTACTCTACGCTACTTGAAGTAGAAGGGATGAAGAAACCTCGCTAGCTATCCATAACAAAGACGAATTCCACCATCAATGAAAAGATCTTTTATTATGAAAGTTTTACACAACAATTTCTTGCAAAAGTTTACAAAGGGAAAACTTTCCTTCTTGTTCAACTACACTATCAATCTATGCTATGCTACTTCTAAGCTATTACCTAGTTGTCTCTCTATTCTATGTCTATCGTCTAACTCTAAGCTAATTCTAACTTCTAATGAGGTACAAATGAGGGGGGATGCCCCTTTATATAGCTGGCCAAGTCCAACGGACGGCTCAGATTACAATTGGCTGGATGGCCCAGATTGTGCCACCTCAGCCCTAAACAAGATTCACCCTAAAAACCGCCACAAAGAAGAGTGGGGAAATAAATGAGTAATTAATGTCCACCATCTTCTAGAAGATTCCCACTTTGAAACGCATTCACACTGTTCTTGATCTTCTTCTTGACGTTGTTCTTCAACTTTGCTCGAGCTTCCATTCTTTTCTCCATCTTGAGTTTTGAAAACATTTCCTCTCTGTCACCAAGTCTCAACACTTAGCCATTTTTCGCAACTTTTCTTCCTTCGAGGTTGAAATGTCATCTTGGATTATTTTCTTCATCTTCCTAAGTCATCATTGTTTGGTCTCGACGTTTCTCCTGCAAAACAAGCAAGGAGAAGAGCATTAGAACACTTCATAAAAAAAACTCAGCTTACTTACCTGATTTTCATGCTTTGACTTCCAAGGGTTCATCGTCTTCACTAGCCAACTTCATCCTCAAATTCTTCATGCCTTAGCCAAATTTTCAACCCATCTTGTATTCTGCTTGAGCGCACTTCACTCTGATATTTCATCCAACTCTGGCTCAAGCAAAATGTTTTCATCGGGAACTTGATCAAAAATTATCTAGGCACCCAACTTCAAATTCATCCGCCAAGGCATTTTTTTCTTCACAAACATTTCTTTCCTTGCCTTAGAAAATTTCTCAAATTTCCCTTAGGAAATTCACCAACCTGGTGCCCATTTAAAATCTTCACCTTAGAATCCTTGGCAAGCTGTGGAAGACCCTAAAATCCATCCCTCATCGTAGACGTCCAAATACCCAGAAGAAAATTTTCTCCAGAACTTGTCGAATTCATGGGTATACAATGAACGGGTTCATTTAAAATTTAAAATTTTTGAACCTTAGAAAAATATTATTCAATCAATTTAAATCCGTTCCTCACATCTGTGAGTGTTTCTTGCTCTGACTTGAAAATTTCTCGCCGACCCTGTGCAGCTAGCATCATCTGACTTCATCTCCGACAATTTTGCTCATGTCTTAGGAGATTTCATCACTTCACCAGACTTAGGCTTTTTTTTTAAGGAAAACATTTTGTGCCTTAGAAAATTTTATATCACTTAGCATTTTTTTGATTTTTTTTTTTTGCCTTAGAAATTTTTCCTCAACTTCAATCACTTTGCCAGTGGTGAGAATTTTTTTTTTTGTTTCAACTCATTTAGAAAGATTTTCTTCTTGAATGCCTTGGGCGCATTTTATATTCCATGAGGGATATATTTCTTTTTAAATTCCCACGCCTAGGCAACATTCATCCACTTTACCTTGTTTAGCATCAATGCCTTGGTAACTTCCTCCTTCCTTATCTCCACTTGGGCGCATTTTACACATAGAAGAGGATTCAACACCTTCAACGCCTAGCAAAGGGAGGACAACTTCATGAGCGCATTCAAAGGTTGGAGAAGGAAGTTTGACTCCCACGCCTTTGACTCCTTTTGACTCCTCTAAGCTTTGTCCTCATATGCTCTCACTTGGGCGCATTTAAGCATGGGAGGTGGATGAAGGTTTCAATGCCTTTGCCTTGACTTTCTAGAGCTTCTTTTGTGGGCGCATTTCTTACTTGCTAGAGGATGGGCGCATTTGCTATGTGAGGAGGGATGAAACTTGTTGACCTTTTGACCTTCTTGAGAGGTGGGCGAATATGACATGGTATGAAGGATGTTTAACACTTAGAATTTTTTTGCTATCAACCTTCCTAGAGTGGGCGCATTTTGCCATAGGAGGAGGATGAAACTCCCAACGCCCTTGACTTGTTGACTCCTCCTTGTGAACTTGGGCGCATTTTGCTATAGGAGGAGGATGAAACATCAACAAAGAATTCATTGCATGCCACTACCTTGAGCTGGGCACATTTCACATGTGCTGGAGGATATCTTTCATACTTATAGAAATTTTTTTATGTCTCTTCATCCTTTGAGGGCGCATATGGAAGGTGGTGAGGGATATTTTCATACTTGAACTTTTTTTAATCAGCTTGAAGGCAAGCTGGGCACATTTTCAAGTTCCTGCAGGAAGTTCAACACTTTGCATTTTTCTCAAGGTCTCCAGCTGAAGTGGGCGCATTTTCAGGGTGGAGCAGGATGAACTTAGACTTAGCCATTTTTCCTTTCTTCTGCCAGAATCTCCATGTCCTGCTATTTATAGTAAGTCCTCTGACTTCTACACTTCTGAAGCTCAGAATGATTTGAAATTTTGAACACTGGATCTTCATGACTTCATCAACCTGTTGACACTGCTATTCTGAGTTGGCCTACTAAAAATAGCATATTTCTGAAGGTAGGTTTGCTATTTATAGTAACTGCTCATTTTTTATACCTCCACAACTCCGTTTGATTTGAAATTCGAATGAGGCGCTCCTCACCACGTGACCTGCCTGCTGGCATCAGCGCCTGCTGCTGACTTACTATTTTTAGCCTGTTTCTGAAATGACTTACTATAAATAGTAAGTGCTCCGTTTGCCCTCAAATTTTATCAACAAATAGCTTGGAAGACGCTGATCGCGGTGGTATACACTAGTTTTTGAAAATTCTGACTTTTTACCCCTCTTTTCGGGCCCCAAAGTTGGAAACCCTAATTCATCTTGCATGCATATCAAACGATCTCCGTTTGTCCTCATTTCTGTTGCATTGCGATCACGTGATTTGAAGTGCTGGGAGGCTGCCGGATGCATCTGCTAAAAATAGCAAGTTGCTGAAGAAGTGATTATCCTGCTTTGCATGTCACATCACTGGGAAGCTCTCGAAAAACCCATAAAGAATATGCAGACATGCAAAGGAAACCCTGACATGCAAACCCTAAAAATAGCCTCGGAAGGCTGAACTCTGAAAGTTGTCATCTCGCTTTGCATGTTACACCATCGCGAAGGTCTCTGAAAACCCAGAAGGAATCTTCGAACATGCGCTGAAAAACCTCGCATCTAAACCCTGAAATCTGCTCTAGAAGCTGAACTGCTAAAAATAGTAAGTTGTCGGTTTCAGCTCAAATTTTGCACGCGAGCAACTTGATGTGCTCTGAATGCAGTGTGATGATCGAAACTTCAAAAATGCTAAGAGAATACCTAGAATTACGCACTTACTAAAAATAGTAAGTAGCCGGAACCTGATGAAATTTTAGTGGAAGCTTGTTGGAAGCACACTGACCTCAATGTTAATCCCTGTTTTCAATATATTCACTTTGTTCGACCTTGGACTGACCAGAAAGATGGAAACCCTAATTTTCAGACTCGGTCAAACTTCACGTTTAAGCTCAATGGCGGGCACGTTGCCCAAAAGGTAGACCACAGAAAGAGACAGAAAGAGAGAGAGACAACAAGAAAATTAACTAAAATCAAGCCAAAATTTCAAGACAAAGCAAAAAAATAGGGGGTCCCCATTTGCAATGGGGCGATGTGTGAAAAAGGTCACAACACTTATGATCGAGCATGGGAGAAATCAACCTGAAATGCACTTTTGGGAGATAAAAATGAAAAATACCAAATGAATGCAATTATGCAATGTAAAACATGAATCATCAATTTAAAACCTTAATCTATTAGAATTGACAAACTTTTGACAGATTTGAGAAGAGTATGAATTTATGCACTTGTCACGAAAAGCTCCTATTAAGTGTCCTCCTGGGACAGATTCACCCTAGGGCGAATGGGTCTTGCTATAGGGATCTAAAATTTGTTTACATAGTCCTTTGCTCCTGGATCTACACTCCCGATTCCTTCGGATTTCACAATCGGAAAGTCGGAACCACTCATTATAGAGCCCCTTTAGCTCATCAATTGATAAGTAGGAGGTATATTCCACAGCGTGTCAAATTATGATATTGCTATCAGGATTCAACCGTGTAGTTTTACGAGTCAAACTCATTGACCTATGTTTCATTAGTGGTTCACAAGAACCGATATCTCATGATAATGAATGGTCCACTTAGCACTCATTGCATCTAGGTGATGCTCACAGAGGTGAAGCAATGGGCCTTCCCGGGAGGTCACCCATCCCAACACTACTCTAGCTCAAGCACGCTTAACCACACAACCAACTAGAAATGTGGAAAATACAAAACCCGAACAGGAGTGATATCTGAAGGTGCCAAGTTACAAAAACTCATCAGAAATATCAAATAACCCCT
The DNA here is from genome assembly GCA_007258455.2 of Sequoia sempervirens. NCBI lineage: Eukaryota > Viridiplantae > Streptophyta > Pinopsida > Cupressales > Cupressaceae > Sequoia > Sequoia sempervirens. The sequence goes on along the minus strand of VDFB02258118.1, from coordinate 37,243 downwards.
CTGGCAATCATCACAAAACCCGATACTAAATACGATGCTGACATAACCAAAAACAGGGACATTACATTTTGTAGCTGTATTTTTTTCAAAACGCTATTTTTTTCAAAAAGTTGAGTGCTTTTTAAGATGTTGATTTTTGCCAAGTACTCTTTAAGTCCAAGTTTGCGAACTATGGTTGAGACGATGCATATAGAAGGGAGAGATATTGAAGATATCTTTTAGATAACGACATGCACAATTGATGGCATCTAACCTAAATTTGAGGGCTCCCTTTAATGGGATAGCACATTTGAATCAAACTTTGGCAATTGGCAAGTGGTTGATGACCATGAACTTGTGGGGAAAATGTGTGCAACAATTTTCCATCCTGTGTGATGTGTACTTGCCATTTCTATGATGCCTCCTAAATTGCATGATTGCCCCATGAAATTTGTTAGGGTACCAAAAAAGCAATGTGCCATGATATTAGTGAGAGCTTTAAGCATGTGCATCAACTTTGCTGCATCATAGCCATGCCATACTTCAATGAGATTGACAATCCTATTGAGTACTACAACAAATTGGAGCAATTCTTCCCCAAAGAGCTTGCTTGTTTCACCACCATTCCACACACTCTTCAACATATTCATACTCGACAGTGGGTTGGACATCAATCTTTAATCAACACTTGATCAATGCTCCACACATTGTTTCTCTTTCAATTTCTTGCATCCAGAGTGCAACACACTCTTTGCTACACTGGAAAGACCTCTGCTTGGTTGCATGTTGGAATGTGTGAGGGTATTTAGGGCCCAATTGTGTCAAAATTGCTGGTCAATCACACCAATGCATATAATTGCAAATACTTTAGGTGGCTTTGCACTCCCTCAGTATGCGTAGAACAAATTTCGTTGGGAGACTTCTTTGGGTCAAATAAAGGAGGACCTTGTGCACACTTTTAGCTTTATGAATCCCACTATTGGACCTGATGGACACTTAACAATATGAAATTTGTGCTATTTAGTAACCAACCCAAATATGTTAGTGTGGTTCATGCATTAATTAGTGGTAAGGACTTGGGGACTAGGCCCTTAGTTGCTTTTAGATGGAATACCAGTGGCACGTCAATGTTTCATTCAACAATGCAGAAGGATGAACTAATAGAGAATTATGCATTGTGCAACTTTCAACTTATTGCTAGTGAAGGGGAGGATGTTGTCAAAGATGTAGAAGCTGAGAAGAATGCTTACTAGAATGGGCCCCTCAAGGCAATTGAAGTCAACATTGGTGTTGATGAAGTACCAACAATTGTTACAATTGGGATTATAGATGCTCTTGTGTAGGTATTTTGACTCTTGCATGAATATGCAAATTTTTATTTCCATTATGGGTACCATGAGATGAAGGGCCTACGTCCATGCTTGAGAAAAATGTGGATTTGACTTAAGATACCATTAGTTCCATATTGAAGAAGAAGATAAAGGGAAGACAACTTTTGTTATAGAGTGGGACAACTTTGACTACAATGTTATGTGGTTTGGTCTCAAGAATGTGCTTGCAACATTTCCACACATTGTGGTAAACACTTTTAAAAACATTATCCATGAATATTTAGAGGTGTTTACTTGCTATCTAGATATGCAATCACCTAAGCATAATAAACTGGTTTTTACATCCATGATTGATTCATATGAGAATAGTAGAGTATTTCAAAAGATATACAATGGTTTCTTTTATTCATTCAATGGTCTTATAAAAAAATGGGGAAGGGAATAATTTTCCAACACTCTCTTTTCCCAACTTCAGAAGAACTATATAAGCTTGTTGATAGTTGTTGAGGAATTCCAACCATCGACAACTACTCAAAACTAATTCAATCAATTGACAAGGCATAACCATTCTCACCAACTAACTAAAAGTACAACACAACTAATATAGAAATTATCTAATATGTATTTTATTCTATCTACATCAATCCACCAAAAGAAAAGTCATCTTCCATATGACAAAAAGTAGACTAAATAATCATGATTGAGGGGCCAAGTTAGGAGATGTCCTTGGTAATGTAGACATTGAAGAGGAAGGAGTCGAGTGTTGAGAAGCAATTGTGCACAATTTGTAGACTTCCTTTGTTCTTTGCTTCAAATGGTGAGATGCCAAGAGTTCCCTCTCCCAAGAAGTTTTAACTATCTATATTGCCTCCATGAGCTGAGCTTTTGCCTTCTCATTGGCAAGTCTCCATTCAACAATTTCCTTGTCCTTATGAACAATTTCCTAGTCTTGGTTAGCCACCTTAGCCTTTTCCAATTATGTGAGCTAGGTCTGCTATGCAATTTGTGCTTGGAATTGAAGACTTTGGTCATCCAATTTTTCTCTTAATTTCTTGGAAATATGTTTGGATTGATCAATTTGTATCCCAATTGAGCATTGTGTTTCCATTTTAGTCTATAGTATGAGGTACACATAGTAAAATCTATACTCAATAGAATATAATGCATCCAAAACTTGCCATCCAAACCACCAAAAGAAGGGAGCATCTGAATGGGAATTCTCTAATGCTTCATTTTAGGTGTCTTTGTGGTAGGCCATCCATGAGAAAAATATTCTAATGAACTCTTCATGGCTCTTACCTTCAACAAAGTGTTGAATACATTGAGCCTCTTGTAGAATCAAATGAGGGAGAGTGTTGTCCTACTTTGGTGCAATATCAGGAACCTCACACATGATGTGTGCCATTGGCTCTAAGTCTTGAATATATTGCTAAATGGTTCCAAGGGGATCACTGGAATCTATTTTGTAAATCTGAATGGTGATGTCATCGTCGTCACTATGGACTGGGCTATGTGACTCATCATGCAATTGTTGAGGACTTCTCTCTTACTGAAGAATAGGGAGTGGCTGAGTATTTTGTTCTAACTGTTGCTTTGTTTTCTATGTAGGGGTCAAGGGAGGATACTCTATGATGTCAATGGGATAACCCTGATAAAGTCAACCACTTGTATACATGTTGTGAGTCTTCCTTGGATAATTCTACATGTGGCATCTGGAGGAGGTTTTACAAGTGTGGTGCTAGAAGGAGATGTTATTTCTACAATTTCAACTTCCACATCCCCTTCACTATCACCTTCCTTTATGGGTTTTTCTTCTTCAGAAGATGATTCAACCTATGTATTTTTATTTTTTCTTGTAATGGTCTTGGTTTCCTTTCCTTTCCCTGCCATGACTTGTAAACCCAAATACTTCCATTTGAAGATAGAGGGCCGAGAAGGCTCATATTTGGTATTTGACTAAAATTTACCAGCTACCATTTATGGTATCTGCGTACAAAATTGCATCTAGAAACAATGCAATTGCTTGTTCTGTCATGTAGAAAGCTTTGTGCTTCAAAGATAAGAACTCTTGTATTCTTACTGATAGTAGTTCCATCTATTTAGAAATTTATCCCTTGCTTAGCTCAACCATGTATGTAGTCATTCAAACAACAATTTATGAAGCCCGTTTAGCTCCCATTAACTAGCTTTTAACAAGATCTAGCATGCATCTCCACTCATAATTTGCTAGATTATCCTTTTGGAGACCCCTATTTTCCTTGCTTCAGATGTTTGCTTGTTCTTGATATGTGAGGTTGTCCCTACGTAGTATTTGGATAGCTACTTCTTTTTGGATTTAATAGACATGAGTTGTGGGTTTCAATATTGGCATCCCTGAACATGGGATGCCAAATACTCAAAAAAAATCAGTAGTGTATGTGATACTAACTTCTGAATCCATGTATTGTATTGTGGGTTTTTGTTCTTTATTATAATTTGATATCATGCTTATTAAATAAGGTTCAAACTCTTAAATTAAAATAAGGGACTTGTATCATTCTCTCTACCTAAGCCGCCAAAACCAAGGCAGCTTTGAGTAGGAGATCTTCTAGATTATTTACCCACCATGACCAACATTCTATAGATGCAAGGCTCTCCTAAGTGAGAGATCTACAGTTTTGATTCGCTTCATTTGTGGTTCTCTTTGTTTCCCCTTTCCTTTCGTTCTTTTCAACATACCATGCTTATTAAATAAGACTCAAAATTTTGGAATTTAAAATAAGGAACTTGTATCATTTTTTCTACTTGAACAAAAGCTAAGATAGCTATGATTAGGTAATCTTGATTATTTACTCACCATGACCTACATTCCATAGGTGTAAGGCTCTCCTAGGTGAGAATTTTTGTGGTATGTTCCTTTCATTTGTAGTTCTCTCTATTGCCCCTTTCCTTTCATTCTTTTCATCAACGCTTTCCCTTGTGTGCCACTATCTTTTTCAAGGGCTTTGTCTATAGCTATTTTTAGGATTTTTGGTTTACGTGTCGAGGAGCTACTTATTAATTCACTATTTGATGCTTTCTTTTTCCCTTTTCCTGCCATGATCTCTACTTGTAGTTGTTGAACTTCTTGAACTCCAAAGTCTCTGAATAAATGTGCTGCTAACTATAGCCATAATTGATTTAAAAATCTCAAAGCTCAAACAAGTAGTTGTTTGAACTAATTTTGAATACTTTCCCCTTATGCCGTATTGTTGACTTGACTATAGAAGATGTATGCAAAAAAAATGTTCTATGCAATAAAAATGTACTAACCTTTTGGTAGGCAATTGAAGCTGATAAACTATATAGTTAATAAAAGACCAATTCCTTTTAGCCAAATTTTGAATGTAATTCAATTTTTGTTTGAACTAGAGCCACGTAGGAAGTTGTATTGAATGTCCCCTTCTCAAACCTGACATTTTCAGTGACCGTTGGCCTTTCTTTGGGAACCCGAAGGCTAGTCGGAGGATGAATTAGGGTTTCCTAATTTTGAGGAGGTCTTTGCTCAGAGATGGTGGATTCAATGGCGGATTCCTTCTGGGTTTTCAGAGGGCTTCGCAATGGTATGTTCATCTCGGCAATCAGAGCACTTTTTGGAATTTACTATTTTTAGTAAATTCTATTTTTGGCAGCTTTCCAGATGAGTTCTGCTCGGTTGACTTCCTGCTTCAGTTGGTCAGATGTTTTGCTCAGTATTGGCTTCAGGGCACATTCGGAGGGATAAGTTAAGTCATGCAATTAAAAAAAAAAGTCACGTTTTAAATATTATATTTTAACGTTGACCATGGGCCTAGATTAATGACTTAATGATGTTTTAAAAAAGGGGTCTTTTGAGGGTGGCGCCTCATTAAGAAATATTTTAATTATTCCCTAAGTCAAAGCATGGTTATGAAGGGCGCATATTTTAAAGTATGATATGTAATTAAAATATCAAATCATGAGCCTTGAAGAGAAAGTACGCCTTCTTGAGGAGATGAGGGGTTTTGACCTAAAAGCTGATTTTAGGGTTTCGTGAAGTCAAACGAAACTTATAAAGAGGAGTCTTGTGCATCATTTTGGGGATCTTTGGACGACTATACTGTTATGCTGCCGGATTGGCTCTGGGACTGCTTTGAGGAATGAAGGCCTCCTAGCTTGGGCATCACTTCGTGTTTGCAAGACAACATCTAGTGGTGATTCGATCGTTTGTGAGTTTGCATTTGTATTTTGTGCTTTGCATTCAGTTTGGTCTTGTTAAGTAAGTTTGCATATTAGAGAGTTTTTGTATTTGCTGATTTAGCTACAGCAGATTGTGGTTTTTGTTTGTAATTCAAAAAATACAAAAATATCGTTTGTGGGTATTGTCTCATTCATTTTGTGTGGGAAGAGCGAACCTATTCCTAGAGTCTTAGAATTTATTGTCAAGTCTTGGAATTTTAAAAAGAAATCGCCCTTTCTCAGCAGGCCGTACTTTTTAGTATTTCTTGGGATTTGTGCAGTGAACAATAGTTGCATTTTAAGTTTGTATTACATTGCTGGATTGAGCGCCATCATCATAGAAGTCTTATGCATCATAGTTTAAGCAAGTTGAGTGAGTTTTGAGTGAGAGTTGAGCATGTGAATCATTTCATAGAGTGCTGTTTTAATTATCAAAATACAGATTTGAGAAAAACAGAAAAACAGAAATATTGATGCCTATCTTGGTGATGATTTGATGTGGCTTCTTGTACTAAGCCGAGAGAGATCTTATTGTTTGTATTGATCAATATTTCCAGCTCTAACCTCTTGACAGGCATCTGATATTAAATTGTAAACTGACCAGTAGTACTGGCAGTTATTCTTAAGCTTGTTAATTTGAATTTGTAATGCTCAATTTCATTTGAAGTTTGTAATAGATAGATCTCCGCCCTATGGTAGCTACTTTCCCATCTTGGGTCAGCAAGCACATTCTGGGTGTCGAGCGTTTTCCAGTTTCAGCATTTATTTCAAGCATTAAATTCTGTAATCACTCCGTCATATGGTCGCCCCTCACTCCGCTTTGGATTGGGTAGCACATACTTGACGTTGAGTTCCCTTTGTATCTAGAGTAGAAGATCCTCTGACCAATGCTCGCCATCATCGGCGCCATTCTGGTTAGAGTTACTTTCTTGCACGTTTTGGTTTATCCATCTAACCTTAACGGGTGCACTTGCTTGTAATGTTGTAATCTGTTAATTGAAAAAAATGAAAAAATTGGCTCGGAATATTTCATGTACAATGGTGTGCAGTAGGGGTTTACTATAGAGCAAGAATATCCAATCATTAGAGGCTATTTTAATAACTCAAACTAGACAGTACTGGCCCAACTCCTTGATTGTATGGTTGCAACAATAAATGCACATTGTACGGTGAATACTAAACATTTGTAGAATTCAAACCATATGGTGGTGGTGGAAAGATAAAACCATACAATAATGGCATTGGAGTTAGACAATTTCCCAATCATTAGACTTTGTATGGTAGCAACATGGTCAATTTCCTTTGTAAATCGTATGGTGGAAGAGTTCTCAAGTTGTATGGTGGTGAATTTGTTTTAGGTTGTATTGTGAGATATTGACTTCATATAACAATTTAGTGATAGCACAAGGAACCCATATGTTGAGTGCTAAAATGGGTCACATAGTATAGAGAATAATGACCATAGCTAGTCATACAATGAACAACTTGAATGATTCAAGTCATACAATGATGACAATTGATTCAAACCATATGGTGGATGTGACCAATTTATGTCATATAGTTAGGAGGTGTACAATGGTGGGAATGAAGGAGCATATTGTGTAAATAGGAGAATTGGATCGTATGAAATTGGGACACCATGTGATAGGCCATGCGGTTGGTATATGCATCTCTTTTTATTTTTTAACATATTCTCTCCTCCCCTTCAATATTTTTATTTTTCACTATTATTTTTTACAATACAAACTTTTCTCCTTTTAAGTTTTAATTTATCTCTCTCATCTAATACTATTCTTTCCCTTTTTCTCTTATTTTATTTTTCCCTTGAGTTCAAATTTCTAATTGACCTCCATTTTATGTCGAGTCATGCAGTATGCATATGGTCCTTTGTAACACTCATTAGCGCAACATGTATCTGCATACTGCAATTTTTTTTCAACAGTATTAATTTGAGTCTATTAAACTTGACCCTTCTGGCTATGGGTACTAGGTTATTGCTATGTCTTGTATGGGTGGATTTGCTAGAGGATTATGTACTATTTCCCAAACTCCAAATGGTTGTGGTGCCAATGGTTGTGGTATAGTGGAAATTGTTAAATGAAGTCTTTCTCTAGCTTCTTGGACAACTTGGTTGTATCTTGATCATCCTACCACGAGTGAGCATTCTGCCATAAACATTGGATGAAGACTTGAAGGACCTTCTTTCAAAAGTAGGAATGGGTATCTATCAAATAAATTTTTGTATTCCTCTGCGAGTTCATCTAAATCTTCAAGTATGTCATCTCCAGAAAGTTGACGAAGGTTAACATCTCCCAAAGGGAGGTCAAAGCAAACATATCTAGAGCGCAAGACAAAATATGTCGTGTGTATACGGCATTTACGATATATTTAATCAATTTTGCAAGTGGACCAAACAAACATTTAGTTAATTGTGGATGTGTACTTAGTATTGCACTTCCACCAATTTCTTCAAAGGTGTTTGTCGTGTCATCTTTTTCTCCTTTTGTGCATTACTTCAATTGCCCATTGTGCTATAATTCTTCATTCATCTAGCTTGTTCAATCATTGTCACCCAATCTATTTTCTATAGAGATCCTTAGATTGGGTACCATGTATTCCATATATGATCACCTCTTGATTGTACATTAGTTGAAAAGGTGTATGTCCAGTAGTTATCTTAAATGTTGTTTGATAGGCCATTCATACTGTTGGCAAACATTCCTCCCAATTTGTATCTTTGATCCCACATGATTTATGAATAACTGAGATGTGTACCTTATTTGTTGATTCTACTTGGCCATTTTTTCCTAGGTAATATGGGCTAGAGAGAGTATGGAAGATCTTGAATTCGCTTATCAATATTGAGATTACATGGTTGATGAAATTACCTCCTATGTCACTTGTTATTTGTATTGAAATTCCAAACCTTGTAACTATTTTCTCGTAGATAACATGTGTTGTACTTAATGTTGTATTATTCGATAAGGCTCGTGCTTTTACCTACTTTGTCAGGTACTCTATTGCCACTACATTTTAGGTGCATCTATGTAGTTGAGTGACCTGTTGGTGGTTTTTTATTAACCCCTGATTCTAAAGTTCTTACCAAGTTGTGACTAATTTGAGTCGAGGATTGGAAAAGGCCAACGAAAAAGGGGATTTTAGCCTTGGCTACACTTGGAGCCCAAAGATCTTTTAGAGGATAAATAGTCAAGGTTTAAAATGAGTCCCACAAAATATGACTATGTTTTAGCTATAATTGCTAGTTTTTGTGCGAGATCAGTTTTAATCTATAGATCTCTTCTTTAGGCAGCTAGGTTGGAAGATGTAGCTAAGAATAGGTCTTTGGTCACAAACCCCTTGAGATATATTTAGTAAAATAACATACACATCATTAACCTAATAGATTACAGTGCACAACAGTCCTCCAAGGTTTTAGCAATCATAGGATTACAATAGATTTAATAGAAATTTATATCATTCGCTTGTGCACAATGGTTGATCAAATAAAGCTAAAAGAAATAAAATGTTACTTATGATTTTCTTGTTTTTTAAAGGATGAGAATGGTTGGTTTTCAAGGTTGATTGGTGCACAATCTTGTAACAAAGTCAAATCCAAACAAAACCCTAATAGCAAAGAAAACCCTAACTCTTAGATTAGTTTAATGTGCTTGGCTCTACCTTGTAGAACTTAAACCCTTAAATGCCGCTTTTACCCAACAATTTATCTCTACTTAATCATCCTAAATTAGTTAAGAGTTTCATGTGTTAACCCAAAAAGATTTTTGCTTTGGAATTTAGCTGCACGAAAACAAAATGACTTTACAACACCACTTGAATGCAAACTAACAAAAATTAACACAAAGAACAACAAATGTGAACTCAATGATTCCTTGAATCACCAAAAACTCTTAAATAACACATTAGATAGAATACATTGCAAAGAAAAAGATATATTGATTTTTTGAGAGACATTTACATTGCTATTACAAAATGTTAGATGAAGTCGAAAATATAGATTACACCCATTTAAACAGGTTACAATACAATTTTGAGATCGAATCAAATGAGCTTTTTCCCTTATAAATGCAAAAAACCAAATTTCTTTTAATGAATCACAAAAACCCTTACATAGAATGGGAACTAGGGCACAAAAATGTGGTCAGATGAGTGTGTAAGACTAAACCACACCACTATCATTACCATGTACATCCTCCAGCTTTGAAAGTGCTACCTGTTGTACCCAAATCAAATTTTTTGCTTCATCAAGGCATTTTGTATTTAAAAGTCTAAATCTTGTTAAAATGTTGTAAAACACAGTTTTGGGCAATATCAAGCATGGAGTTTTTGTCAATAGTTTGTCAGTCAAAGTCAGTTTTATTGAACAGAACCTGAAGCAGAGACTCAGGATGGAGTTTTCACGATGGAGGAGCATCCCACGACGGCATTTCACATTGCACACGGTCATTTCAGTGATCGAGACGGAGTTTTTAATGGTCAAAATATGAAGATTTTTCAAAGGAAAACTCAGAAAGTGCAAGTATAGCTCAGGGGCGCCCAGCTTATTAAAGGTCAAGATCTTGTCTAAAATGCTCAAGCATCCAGTCAGTCTCTTCAGAATTAGTTTGGCTATCCGTCGAGCTATCCAGCGAGGTATTCCGAGACTCACAGCTCCGACAATCAGCGTCAGAAGTTGAAATCTCTAAATTGCCAGATATGAGAAACTTGTCTTTTTCGGGCAAAAGCGCAACTCTAGCCTGCCACGGCGATATACTAATTTGTTCACAACTAGTCTGCCATCGATGGATATCATCATCCGAAGTTCCGTAACTCCGGCAGCCATCCGGCGACCAGCTTAAAATGGAGTTTTACGCTTCTCGAAGCCCGCTTATTCCTGCAAGTATAGCCCAGTGGGCTTCGGTTTAAAGGACCCTCTAGATAGTGAATTTGCGCATGCAGTCTTCCTAACATCGCTAATACTTAGCCTAGGCTCCGCTGACAAAGATCCTCGCCAATCCGACGCTTCGTGGTCACCGAGTTTAGATTCACGCTAACGTGAATTTCACTCGCGACCAACAAAATGATTTCGCAGTTTGTATTTCACGTTCGTAGGCTTCTAGCCTTTTAGGCTCATAGGATGAGCCTCGCCTTCGCTTTCTCAAGTCTTCACGGCTATTGAGCCGTGAAGGCCATTTTATCTATTCAATCCAGCCTAGTCACGTACCCTTTGGGATTTGGCAGCCAGATGCGCGAGGTCTTTAGTGTAATAATCGTGCGAAGATATCCGAAATGGCTAAGTCCGAGCGTAATTTTAAATAAAATACGCACTGGAGTTTTTGAGGTCTTTGAAACAGTTTTCTTGCTTTGTCACCTCCAGAGACTTCTCTTGTGTTAAAACAGATTGTGCCCGAATTGGGTCATCCCGTACCCGTATATCAAAGGTCAAAGTAGGGTACTTGATGAAAGTTCAACTTTCGTCAAAATGACACCAGTGCAACCAAGAGCCAGGGGCGCTTTTACTTTTGAGGCCCTTAACACAGCTTTCAGGTGTCGTGTATACAGTCGTTGGATGCAGAATGTGTCCAGTCATGCAGTGAGCTTCGTCTCATATCAGCAGGGTTCACCATTCACCGTCAGCAGCCGTTTGAAGCGTCAGATGGCAGTTTGAGAAATGGCTAAGTCTGGAACCCGTAAAAGCAATTTAATCAAAGGCGCCTAATTTTTCAAGGGGTTAAACAATGGATTTTGCAGTAGTGTCTCCCAGCAGACATTTCTTCCTTGTTCAGTAGGCTTTCCGATGAATATCTCAGTTCAGTCTCAGCATCACCCGGTCATCCGGAAATTAGTGTCGAAGTTGGCCAGTCGTGACAGTGCTGTCAGCTATAAAATAGGGAGTTAATAAAAAGTGAAGTATCTTGAGCAAATGGACGCCTATATGCTCAAGAGATGACTTTTCAGAATCGTTGAAGTCTGACGATGAATCTCAGAGCTTCAACAAAATTGTCAACTGAAGTTCAAAATATTTGCAAATTTTGCATACGATGGCGATTTTCTATTTTTGGCGCTTTTGCATGATAATAAATATTTTATTATTTATTTTTGAACTTCCAGTCAGTGACAGTGGAACTGAAAGGCAGCCAATCAGAGGACTTCTATTCTTGTTAGGATTTTGAGTTCTTGTAGTTATCAAATTGGTGCGAATTTCTTCTTATTTAACATGGCGCAATCTTCATTGTTATTCACAAGCTTTCAAAGGAAATTCGTATTTCATTTAGAGCAAATCCAATCTTGAGTGGAATTCGTATTTTTCAAAAGCAAAGTTTATATTTTTCAAAGGGAAATCGAAGTTTATTAATTGCAAAGCAAACTTCAAAGATAAATTCGTATTTCTTCAGAAGAGAAGGCGCATATCTTCAAAGCAAATTCATCCAAAACAATTCGCAAATTCCTCAAAGGCGTTTTCCTTAAACCAATAAAATTTGCAAGTTCTCCAGAGATTCAAAGGCAGATTTCATATTCAAAGGCGGATTTCATATTCAAGGGCGAATTTTATATTCAAAAGGCGAATCCTCAAATTCATTATATAAATTCGTATTTTCTTCAAAGGAAATTCGAATTTCATTCATATTCAAAGGCGCAAATTTCAAGAGAGGAAAGTTCGTGGTTTTCAAAATAAGGCGAATTCTTCCAGTTCAAAGCAAAATCTACATCAATTCACAGAGGCGATTTTTCCTAACATATCTTTTTGCAGATTCAAGTTCACAAATATCAGCAATCTGAAGAAATCTTGGGCGATTTTCACAAGAAGACATAATAAAAACGTCTTTTTCATCCTTTCAATCACAGATTTCTCACAAAATACATTGTGCATGTTCCTAAAATTGGCGAATTTGGCAAGTCTCGGTATCTGGATCATTCTCATATAATTTCCTCGAGTTGAAATTGTGCGTTTGATTTTTCATGAATTTTTAGCTTCAGAACATTCGTTCTCGAATTGCTAATTTTCTCAAGTGAAAAATCTTTGTACAATCGAGTAGAAGTTGAATTTTCGCAAATCTGACGTTCTAGGTTGTCTTAGAATCCTTTTCTGGACACAACCCATATCTCGGATTTTTCGCTGAAAATAATTCTTTGAAAGGCTATTTTTAACTCTAGCAGGCTATTTTTAGATTCCAGAAATCTTGTCAGAACATAGCCGAGTTCACAGTCAACAGGCGAGTTTTTCAGAATGCAGTTCACTCAGCTTGAATACAGGACCAAAACCGTCCTTACTCATGATTTCGCGAAGTTGGTTGAGACAGATCTTCACAAAGTATTGCCGCTGTATACGTTAGGACCCACCAAGACTGTGGGTTCAACGGCCTCGTAATATTGAGTAGTTTGGTTTACTAGAGGCCGCTTCCATACCTATCTCCGTTCATTGTGTTGAATTCGTGATGGCTTGTATTAAGCATTACAATTCTACTACTCGCGAGATAGTGCGCCGCCTGACGTGGGTCATTTGGTACTCAAACCTTTGACATCGAAAAGGAGTTTTACATTCCTCAACACCGCAATGTACCAGTTGTTTCTATGGAGTGCAGGCGAGGCATTTGATGCTGATATGGACAAGTGTCAGAAGAAGATGGCAGAAAGATGGTTAAAACAAGCAAAGAACAGATTGCCAAACAATGTGGGTCGCTGTGAATACAAGGATGAGTATGCGATTCTAATCACACTCCTGAATCGTGTCTCAGGTCAAGAACATGCAAATGTTTTCCAGCCTTGGATGTATTACATTATTGGTCGCATCATTTCTGGGCAGGAGCATTATGACTGGGCATCCTTCATCAGTGACATTCTCCACAGGCAAACCACCGGTTTCATGGTTGCTCATGAGTTTCACATGTGTTCATATCTCGTGTACTTGATCGCTTATCAGGGTCAGTTCCGAGGATTAAACACCGTGGGCATCCTCAGTGTTCAGAAAGTTTATCAATATTATGATCAGCTTGAGTTCACTAGAGCTGAACGTCATTTCAAGCGTGTTCACGAGGCTTTTCTGACTTATACAGTGAGAAACTTGGACCGGGAATTGCATGTTTGTATCTCGGCAGTTGCTAGGGCAGAGATGGATGGATGGGCAGATTGGTTTATTCAGCTCCCAACATACACCTACATCCGAGTATACGGCTTCACAGGAAATCCAGCTATGCTTCCACGTTATCCTTCGGATAAGACAATCTTTCAGGAGTTCCTTAGACAGATGCATGATGTTCATTGTCTTCTACGTCGCAGTAATGCATCATCACTCTAACTTCTTCTTTTCAATTTGGAAATGTATTGGTGCAAGTTCGCAATTGATAGTAAGATCTAGGCAAGAGCTTGAGAAATATCATCTCAAGTATCTTGTTGAAGCATGTGCCTATGATCTTTCAGGTCATTATACAACTCGCCTTACAAGAAGCATATTTCATGAGCCTTCTATGGAGGATTACTAGGCAAACTGCGCAGATGACTTCGAGGTTCGTAGACGCAGCTACGCCGCTTTCTCTCTCACAGATTTTTGTTTTTTATCGAGATGTGGAGGTTTATCGATGATGAGGGAGAAGTTCTTTTCTTCGTGAGAACAAGTCGAGCACAACCGCTAAGCCAGCGAAGAGATTTGGCACGCCAAGGAATATGCAACGGCCGGGCGAGGTCAAGTAGAGTTATTCGCACGATACTTTACCGACAGCAAGAAGACAAGGAGGGTAAGTGTTCCCAGAGCAGAGCCGCCAGTAGTGGTGAATCCTTCGTTACCTTCCTCGTCGAAACCTAACAAAAAGAAGAGGAGTAATCCTCCCAAGAAGGTACAAGCGCCAAACAATTCAAAGGGCAAGGCGCTTGTCACTGTTACACACACGGAGCCTGACAAACATCCTATCATAGATTCAGTTCAGAGGTCAGTTCAGAGCCCGCCAGTACCTGAGGTTCAGCCTCAAGCTCCTACACCAGTTTCAGAGCCTTCACCAGTCCCAATTCACATCGAATTGGATTTAGACTCTCCACCTCGCAGTGGGTCTTCTACACACTCACTCTCGTCAGTACCTCCTGTCACTAGTGCAGACCCTTCTAGTAGCATTAGCCGAGATCAATCTTGGATCGAAGCTCAGCTAGGAAGGAAGAGGAGGCAGCCATCTTATGTCCTTAATCATTCTGATTTTGACGACATTTACCAGGATGCGCCAGACAAGAGAGTTAAGAACATGGTTCACGTAGAGAGAAACACTGACATGGAGATCGTCATTGAGACTGTTGTACCTCCACAGGGGAAGAGCTTGGCTGAATTGGAATCTCAGGATTTTGAGGTTATCACAGTTAACCTTGGTCGTAGCACACGTCAGACTCAGGTTGATCTCCTACAAGTTGCTACAGACAGTGCCAGGGATAGAATACTAAAGGACGGAGAGGATAAGGCAGCCCTCAAGGCTGAAATCAGACAGCTTCGTCAGTATATTTCTAGCCTTGTGCATAGACCCGATGCCATTAATACACTCCCACCGATGCTTGAGCCTCCAGCAGAGCAAAGTCAACTTAATCACTTAGTTGCATATGGCAAGCGTTTGGAGGAATGGGAAGAGGAGTTTGTTGCTAGAGGCCGTACTATGCTTACAGAGTTATATCAGTTGCGGTACAATGCACGAGAGCTCCGTCCTCGTCTTCAGGATGAGGAAAGAGATATGGCAATTAATAAACCCCGGGACGAGATTATGATTGCTCACCTAAGTGTGGCTTATGATACAGTCATGGATGCAGAGGACAGAGAGGCTATCTACTCTTGGAAGACACAATTGGTTTTCAGGGTAAAGATAGAGGACAGTTTAGCATCAGAGTTGGCGAGAGTAGAGAGCACATCACTAGTGCACTCCGGTTTGTAAGGACTTTAGTGTCCCGCTTACCGTGTCGTTACCAGATTGAGGGTGGTGCCTACGTTGAGCTTACCGACGTTCAATCAGAGCTCCAGGCACTCATTCATACCATTTTCAGTGGGGAGACCGTTGGCTGTAAGATTACTCAGCTTACAGTCATGTCAGCATTGTTCGATGAGGCAACGAGGAGTAGGGGCGAACTTCAGTCTCAGATCACAGCTGGTGAGGATATGTTGCATCGACATAGTATTCTCCGTCAGAGTCTCATAGCTCCAGATAGTGATACAGTTAACAATCTCGTTGAGGGATTGATTGCTCGAGATCACGACCAGTAAACTTCAGTTCCCCCTCTCAGGATAGACATTACACACACGAGTTGAACTTGGTGTTACCCTTTCAAGTTAACTCGATGTTGGCATCACATGCATATCTATTCTGAGATTTGCTTTATTTACTTGGAGTTTCTTTTAGGGTTTTTCGTTAACTGATGGTAGTCTTCCAGTTAACTTGCTTTCAATAAGGACGTGCATGCTCACACAATTGTCCATTTTTAGATTAGATGTTTCGGTTAACTGATGGTAGCTTTCCAGTTAACTGTATAGTTCACTTCATTAGGGTTTGGCAGCAAATCTTGCATGCATTGCAAGAAGTGTAGATGACTCAAGGTGATTTTAGGGTTCCCTACACCTTGATGTATATAAATAAGAGCTTTTGCTCATTTGTAAATAACTTTTGCTTGAGAGAGAAATATATGCTGCGCCTACCTTGCCCTCAATATTACTCTTTTGGTATTTGTTCATGTGTCTTCACTATTGCAATTAATTGTTATGCCACATAGGGTTTCAAGAGATTGTAGTGGTGAATTCTTTCCTTAGTTTAGATAAATCTGTTTGAACATCTTTATCATTGAGATCAATTGTTATGCCACATAGGGTTTCAAGAGATTGAGGTGATAAATCTGTTTCGTGAATCTTTATCAATATAATCAAAGGTTATGCCACACAGGGTTTCGTGAGATTGTGATGATAAAGGCTGTTTTGTGAAGACTTTGCTATTTCAATCAAGTGTTATGCCACACAGGGTTCCATAAGATCGTCTTGGTAAATTCTTAAATCTGTTTTGTGCCCAATAAGCTGGTTTAAATTGAGATGATAGTTGCGCCACCTTGCCCTCAAGTAGAGAATTTAAACCCGTTTATCGTCAGTTAGTCAAACCTTGCTCCGTTTCCTCTCGCTCTGTTTTCCTGAGGAGATTGGATAGATTAAATTTAAGTTGTAGTTAGTAGATCTGCAAAACCAGAGAAAACTCAGCTGCAACGTATAGGTTCTTTCAAGAAAGCCTTGTGCCTCTACAGCTGAAACAAAAAGACAGGACATAGTTTAGCTTATTTTCCTTTGCAAGTATTTTTGTCAAAGCACAACGAGGGAGCTTCCCCTCCTAATTTGAAGAGCACTCATTGCGTAGTGTACATAGGTTGTTCATAACAACTTTTACTCCAGAGGTGTTAGTTGTTACGCCAACACTACCCTAAGGTTGAAGACACACCAACAATCTCCGAAAATCCAATCATGATCTAGGATTAAATTGCTCACCAACTCGTGTGCAAATTTGTGTGTAGAAAGTAGGAAATGATTTGTGAAATGTGCTGCAAAATTATCCTAAAAGACTAAGATATTGACCATTGCAAGAAAAATATCACCTACAAAAACTCTCTCATGGCCATGGTGTCCATGTCATCGAATCCATGCCTATCCAAACATAAAAAATGATTTTAGGGTTTTTCCTATCAAGTATAGGGCCAAATTGAGTAATAAACCAAACTCTAACTTCTTACAACCATTTGCTAGCAAAAAATGCTCAAATCATGCTCTAATCTTCTCAAGTAGCAAAAAACAACATTTTCAATTGAGTACCTTTTATGACATTTTAGGTCCTGACGACATTATAGCAAATTGGTAATAAACCAAACTCTAACTTCTTACAACCATTTGCTAGCAAAAAATGCTTAAATCATGCTCTAATCTTCTCAAGTAGCGAAAAACAACATTTTCAATTGAGTACCTTTTATGACATTTTAGGTCCTTTTTGACGACCATGTGACCTTTCAAGTTGATCTGGTGAGTTATAGAGGAAACCATAGAAAAGAGATAGGATCATTAGACTTTGAAGTTCAAGAAGAACTCATGCCAAGAACCTATGGTTAGGCTTGTCAAAGTTCAGAGTTGGTTAGGAAGTCATGCCAGAATGGGATGTGGGTAGTGGGAAGTTCGAAGTGGAAACCTTGACAAGAAGAAAGCTTTTAGGGTGTCAAGGTTGGAGGAACCAAGTACTATAGCAAGGGTTGCCCAAAGTGTAACTTTGATGGACTTAGGAAAATAGTGAAACAAGTTTTGGAGTTAAGAGTTCAAAGGGGAATGAAAGGAGGTATTGGAAAATTGAGGGTCCGAAAGACTTCGAAACTTTTGGGGTGTGAAAAAGGTGATGTTAGCATTATGTCATGATGATGTGAGTAGGGAACTTTGCAAAAATAATGACACTAGCAAGAATGGACCACCCCATAACTTTGACAAAAGGGTGATATCATGATGACTTCAACATTGAGGAGTTGGAGTTGGATGGAAGGATATGTCAATGGGACTAAGTCTAGACCTTTGAAACACTTAGGCAATTCTCTCACACCGATGGGGACTAGAAAAGTGGAGCATGGAGGGAGATGGTAATTGGGGATGGGAAAGTCCAAAGGCTCGACACTAAAAGGCTTAAGGAAAACAGGGGGACCTAGGTGTTGTGGGGCAACCATGGAAATTATATGATGATTAAGGAAAACCCCAATGCCGGTAGTCTTAGAAACTTTTGACTGCAAAGAAGAGGATCATCAAGGTTGGAAGGGGAGTTGGATGATGGGATGACCAAGTTTGAAAGCTCGACAAAAGAGACTTGTCGTCAACAAATTGTCGAGAATCAGAGATTGGGGATGTAATAAGAAAATACAAATGGGAGGTCAAGTCCACTTTGGTGATAGGAAAAACTATTTGATACCACGAACTTCTGAACCTAGACAATTAACATGACAACCATGCCAAGTCCTACAAACTGATAGGATCTTTAATTAGATCACTTTTCAAAGGCTTGGACTGGATTTTTGGGATTGGTAGGGAGGGTCTGTTGTGGAGAGGAAGCCCGACAACCCAATAGATAAGGGGGAGTGGGGAAGGCATGACAAGCTAGTGAAGAAATCTTCGAAGGTTCGAAACTCTAACAACTTGCAAAACCTAAGGAAAACAACCCTCTATAGTTGCATGCTTAGAATTTATTGGAGTTTTTAAAGACATTGAAGCACAAAGTTCACATAGAGGATATCACAGAATTGATTACAACAAAATTTTGACAAAGGAAAAACCCACTTATATTCCCTAAAATCGATTAGCAAAGGTAGGCCGAAGAAAGCCAACATAGCACATGGACAAACATAGCTAAGTTTGCAAAATTTTGGACATGTATGCTTGGGTTCCGGCTCCTATAAAGTATAACAAAGCTTGTTGTACCTAATGTTGTGTTATCAGGTAAGGCTCACACTTTTTCCCACTTTGTCAGGTACTCTATTGCCACTGTGATGTATCTGTATCTATGTAGCTGACTAACCTTGAGAGGACCTATAAAGTCCAATCCCCATCATTCAAACAATTATTGCAGTTTGGATGGTGAGAGTGACATGAAATCTCTTTTCAACAACTTCCCTACTCTCTAGCATGTCACATCCAAGTACTCACTCCTTTGCATTTGTATGGAGTGTTGGCTGCCATAGACAACAAGGATTGTAGTGGCGTCCAAACCCATATGCCAATCCTTCACGTGGCTTTTCCAACATGCCTCACACCTCTTACCTTTTCCCACTTCAAATGTCTTAGAATATGGTCTAGGCGTATTTTATGTAGGAGTTTGTTGATCAATTGATATTTTTTGCTTTGAGTTTTAGTTTCCTTAGTTCTCCTAGTGGCATATCCTTTAAGAATGATGATATTGAAAGTTACTCTTCATTGTTCTCATACCATGGTGGCAATGCGGCTATTTGGAAGAAGTGAGTGTCGAGGAAATCTTCATTTACACCTTCAAGAGCTTCTCTTGACTTGATTCTCGAGGGTTGGTCTAGAATGACATGATCTTTCCCTAGCCAAACAATTATTATAAAAGTAAATCTAATGTCCCCAATTTAGCCCTACACTCTTCGTTTGGATTTAGCCTATTTCCGGAAACTCGTAGGCTAAAGCTGAAATGAAAATTAGGGTTTCCACTTTTAGAGGAGGTTTTGAGGTCTTGCATGCGAGAGTTTCTAACGCATGTCTGGTGAAGCTTTCTGGGTTTTTGGAGAGCTTCGCAATGAGGTAACATGCATGACAGGATATTGACTTGCGTTGTCGGCTGCTTTTTGGAGGCTTGCATGTTGGAGTTATCCAGTTTGGCTTCTAGATTCATTCTGGGTTTTCAGAGAGCTTCGCGATGGTGTGACATGCAACTGAATCAGATGACTCTTCCGGACTTACTATTTTTAGTAAGTTGCGACGACTACTCAAAATGTGGAGAAAATGAGTTTGGAACAACTTACTTTTTTAGCAATATGCTATTTTTAGTAAGTACTTTTCTGGCAGTGCAATTTTTAGCAGCAGTTCAGTGCAATGGCTATTTCTGGCAGGTCAGCTTGAGCAGTGGTCTCCAGCATTTGAGGTGATTATTTTGGCAAGTTTGATATTTGATGAAAAATAATGTTTTAAGTGAAAAATATTTGGCTAAGGCATGGAGGACGATTTGGAGAGATAAGTGATTTTTATAATGTTTATTAATTAAACGTTTTTGGAGGCCTTATTTGATTAATTAATATTTAAGTGAAATATGTGCTAAGGCAAAAGGGGACGCCTAGCTTGGAGACATTTGAGTTTAATTAAATATTTCGCTTAAATCTTTTAGTGAAATATTTGCAAGTTATAGAGTATTTCACTTAAGTCTATCTTGGACGCCTTTTGGTGATATATTTGCATTTTATTAAATTATATTTCCACATATGGGTTGGAAATGAAATGCAAATGAAATTTGGAGAAAAGGTGAAAAGTGAATTTCATTTAGGCACCCTAATTGGAGGGAAAAGAAGATTTGAATTTGGAGACAGAAAAGTTATAAATAAGAGACTTGGCCTTCATTTGGATTATCTATTGTTGCTTAATATATTGTTATGCTGCTGAAATGCTTTCAGAGCTTGCTTCGAGGAATGCATACCTCCTAATTCTTTCTCTTGGTTTCGTGCTTGAAAGATAGCACCTAGCTGAGTTTCCAGAGACTGCTTCTCATCCAAACTAGCAGACAGAGCATCAAGGTTGAAGATTCTAGAGATTTGTCAGTTTTGCATTTGCTGGTTAGGGTTTTGCTGAAATAGAAATCTGCTCATAAGTCCATGCACAATTTTTTGGTGGTTCTGGGTATTGGCCCTATGCTTTAGTCTACCTTGGGCGCCCCTCCTTGCAAGTTTTCAGATTTTTTAGAGGTGTCTCGGATTTTATCTTGCTAGTAGAACATTTCTGGAGGTCGTACCTTCTTTGAGGTTGCATTGGAAAGCGTGCATAAATAAATCACTACTATTTGGAGGAGTTTCTTGGCTTGGTCTTGGTCGCTCAACTCCTAGCTCTCATTTGCATTCAGTTCCACATCATTCGGAGGTGTTTTGACGAAGTTATGAGCATTTTGGTGATTCTAGGGCTTGCTGGTATGAATTTTCTGATTGCTGCAATTTTATATCAGACCTGATATTTTAGTCCCTTTTTGCTATATTTCATATGTTGGATAGCTTGTGCTTGTTTGGAGTTCATTTCCTAACATTTTGGAGATCATTGGTTATCTATATCTCATTGTATTTGCAGATTGTTCATAATATTGTAACGCTGAATTAGTAGTACTAATCAGCTCTTTTACTTTCTGCACTTTACATTTTGTATCCCCACTTTAGTGGAAGAGGATGGCTTTGCCGCCTAGTTTACTTTCAGTTTAATCACTTTCATTCCCACGGTTGTGGATGCGACTGGCCCTTGCTCAGTCTACATTGTATTTGCTTTCTGTTTCTCCGCCATATGATAGCGCCTTTCCCACTTTGGGTTAGGAATGCACATGCTTGGCGTTGAGATTATTTTACTTGCATAGCATCTTTGTTAATAGAATCTCCACCATATGGTAGCGCCTTTCCCACCTCGGGTTAGGAGTGCACATGCTTGGCGTTGAGTTACTTTCCAGTACTGCATTCTTTACTATTGATACTCCGCCATATGGTAGCTTCTTACCCAGCTTGGGTCGGAAAGCACATTCTTGGCGTTGAGGCTCTTTCCTTCAGTTGCTGGTTTGATTTGAGCTAACCCTAACGGGTACTTTGGTGCTGTTGTGATCATCTTCGAAGTTTGAAAAAATTTGGGTCAGAATTGGTTCGGTTCATTACAGTAAATGCCTGAAGTAATAGTAACCATCTATTTATCTAGCTTTGGATGATTGATTTGTTTACCAAGAACATCAATGCTTGATGGTCCACATAGAACATAAATGGTCTTTCTAGCATATAGCATCACAACTTTTGCACTTAGTAGACCATGTCCAATGCTTCTCTCTGTGTAGTGCTATAATTATGTTATGCTCTTGACATTAATTGAATTGCAAAGAATATTGAATGATCAAGCCCTTGAGGCCCAACTTGTGCTAGTGTGGCTCCAATAGCAAAATTAGATGCATCCACATGAGCATGGAACTCTTTATCCTAATCTAGGTATACTAAAATGGGAGAACTAATTAGTTATACCTTTAATTTGTTGAAAAAAATTTCGTGGTTCTCCAACCATGTGAAAGACACCCCTTTCCTTATGAGTATATCCAATGGATGTGAGATTTGAGCAAATTTCTTGAGAAACCATCGATAGTAGCCTACACGGCCCAAAAATGATCTTACTCTTGTGATGTCTTTTTGGGTTTCCATCTCCACCATTACCCTTATTTTGTCAAGATTTGTTTCCAATCCATCTTTGTAGACAATATGTCTAAGGTTTTCCTTGTAGTAACATGAAATGACATTTCTTTGGATTTAAGGCTAGTCGTGTTGATCTACATCATTTTGTGCACTTAGTAAGCGCTTTTAGATGTCTTTCTTCATCGTTGTAGATTAACCAGTCATCCAAAAATGCCTTGAAACTTCCTACAGGCATTCTATCAAAGATGTGGAGGAATATTCTTTAGAGTGTTGTAAGAGCATTGCATAGTTTGAACGGCATTTTGTTATAGGCATATACTCCATCTTCTACTACAAAGGTAGTCTTGATTTTGTCTTCTTTGGCTATGCTTATTTGGTTGTACCTAGAGAATCTGTCTATGAAGTAGTAGATCTCGTGTCCTGCTACTTCTTCGAGAATAGAATCTGCGAATGAGATTGGAAGTGGATCCTTAATACTCAATGTATTAAACCTTAAAAAATGTACACATTTTGATTTGCTTAGATTCCTTGTTTAATGAGATGACTATGGGTGACACCTTGTAGTGACCCTCTTATAATTTTTTTCAAATTTTTGCAACAACTTCAACAATGGCACTCGTCAGCGTTAGCATTATCAAATCAACTGCTGAAAGTAACCCTACGCCAAGGACGTTCACTCAAGACCCAAGATGGGTGAGGTGATATCATATGGCGCTGGGGATCATTAGTAGCAATTGAATGAAAGTACAACGCTGGAAATGTAAATATGGAACTTGACTACGTATTTCAGCGGGAGTGAATTGACGGCTTAGCCGATCAGCAAATGAGAATGCAGTATAGGAAGTAAGATGGCGAGGCCTATCTCTTCTACCAGTGGTGGAAATGAAAAGTATGTAGGAAAGTAAATAAGGCTGTGAGGCCAACCTTCTTCCACTAAGAGTGGGGATTACAAAGAAATATGCAGAAGTATTAAAGAGTTGATCAGTACTATTGAAACAGCTTTACAATGTGTAGTAAAATCTGCAATAGCCAAGTATTAGTGATGTCCAAGTAGCTGCAAATTATATCAAATGTTTTTCAAAACTTCTCCCAAAGGTACCTTATACCCATTTGCTTATCACTTGCAGTTCGATAACACAAACAATACCGCAAAATACGAGGCGCTCATACTAGGCCTCAAAAATGCAAGGGATATGGGCATAAGATTCCTTCAAGTCAAAGGTGACGTAGAGCTGATCGTCCAACAGGTCAGAGAACAATATCAAGTAAGGAAAAGTTTCCTTATGTCTTATCGACAAAGGGTGTGGAATGCAATTGACTGGTTTGAAGTATTCAACATCAGGTACATACCACACGAGCAAAATAGCGGAGCAAATGCCCTTGCCGTATCGATTGCTCTTTTCATGCCCCGTTATGACTTCTGTCAGAATGCCTTCGCTATTGAGCTCGTTTATAGGCTAGTTGTCCCCGACAATTGCGACAACTAGCATATATTTGATGATGTTGGTGACATCAAGGAGTTCCTCTGCATGGGGGACAATTATCAAGAACTGTTCTTTGAAGATAGTGCTTCTCTTTTCAAAGAATCAATAGCGGAAGATTCTGAAGCCACGGAATCCGACATCATCCAACTAAGAGGCAGCAATATCCCAAAGTGTTTAGTATCCTTGGAGGATATATTTGATAGACATGACAAACATGTTCAAGATCAAAGGAATTCTAACAACAAGACATTAGCTGATTACCAACAAGTCAACATTGGTACAGAAGATAAGCCTCGACTTGTCAACTTAGGCAAATGTTGCACTGTAGAGGAAAGCAACAGCTTCATCTCCCTATTCAAGCAATATCGAGACGTCTTCACATGGTCTTATGAAGATCTCAAAGCATTCAAGCCAAAGGAATTGTCTCATACAATTCCACTCAAGTCTGATGTCAAGCCTTTTAAGTAGAAGCAAAGACACTACAACTCATGTGTTCAAGATACAATCTACACAGAGGTAAAAAAGATGGTGGATGCGAAGATCAAATTTCCGATCCACTATTCTACTTGGGTGTCGAACATAGTTCCTGTACGCAAAAAGAACAGAGAAATCCGGATTTGCGTAGATTTCAGGAACTTGAACCAGTCATCGCTAAAGGATAATTATCCTTTACCTATCATGGAGCATACATTGCAAACAGTAACTAGTTCAGAGATGTTGTCATTACTTGACGGCTTCTCCAGATACAACCAGATTGCAGTGGCCGAAGAAGACCAACTCAAAACGGCGTTCACCACCCCTTGGGGAATGTTTGCCTATGAGAGGATGCCTTTCGGCCTCATCAATGCCAGTGCTACTTTTTAGCAAGCCATGGACTTGGCATTTGGCGACTTAAAGGACAAATTGATAGTCATCTATTTTGAAGACCTTACTGCATTTTCAAAGAAGCGGCAAGATCATTTTTAGCACTTAGTGAAAGTGTTCAAGAGGTGTAGGTACCACCACATATCATTGAATCCGAAAAAGTCCCTCTCTGCAGTGACAAAAGACAAGTTGCTAGGCCACATCGTCTCAAGGAAGGGACTCGGATAGACCCTAATCGGGTTGATGCAATCAAGGACCTGACTCTCCCTACAAATAAAATTGGGGTACACTCCTTCAACAAAGTTAACTTTATACGAAGATTTGTACCCGACTTCTCTGAGTTGACTAAAGACATTCCAGCAATGATGAAGAAGACGACCGCCTTCAAGTAGACCGAAGAAGGAAGGCGTTCGAGAAAATAAGGGAAGCCATCAGTAAAGCGGCAATGTTGGTTCGATTTGATTTCAATAAAGAGTTCATTCTTTATTGTTACGCATCGGAACATATTCTCTCTACCATACTGACCTAGAAGTTGAATGAAGAGATTGAGTCACCGATTGCTTTCATGAGTAGCAACTTCAAGGATAGCGAGTCTCGGTACTCCCAGGTAGAAAAAAACGCGTATGTAGTTGTGAGAGCTATCAAGAATTTCAGATTCTACATCCTAAACTCTCACACCACTGTGTATGTTACAGACCCCGTAGTCAAAAGTGTCCTTACTCAACAAGAGATGGGAACCAAAAGAGGCAACTGGATCGCAAGAGTCCAGGAATATGACTTGGTTATCAAGCCTACCAAGCTTGTTCGCAGGAGAGGTCTATGTCAACTGATGGCAAAAGATGGTGATCTAAAGCACCAAGCTGTTGATGGCGTCCCAAGAACAGAAATGGAAGAATTCCCAATGGTCTTACTAGTTGAATTTGCTCAAGAATAGTACATAAAATTGTGGTACTTTCTGACCTACGGGGAATTCCCAACACACTTGGGTAAGCAGTAGAGAAGAACTCTAAAACTACAAGCACAAAGCTATGTGCTTAGATGAAATGTTCTATACAAGCATGGGCTTGATGGAACGTTCCTACTACGCGTCAGTAAGGACCAACAACAGCGGTTGTTGGAAGCATTTCATAACCAAGCATGCGGTGGCCACTTCTCATCAAGGGTTACTGCATTCAAAATCCTGCGAGCATTGTTCTTTTGGCCAACTTTGTTATGCGACGCATATGACTGGGTGCACAGATGCACATTGTGCCAACAATTTGTTGGTAAACTCAAGCTGTTAGCCCTTCCACTAAGGCCGGTGGTGATAGATGCTCCATTCCAACAATGGGGCATAGACTTTGTAGGACCCATCAACCCACATTCCAGTAAGGGACATGTCTATGTCCTTATGATGACAAATTACTTCACTAAATAATTTGAGGCAATCCTTACAAAGCAAGCTACTTCTGAAGTAGTGTGTAACTTCCTCAAGGAGAACATCATTACATGCTTCGGAGTACCAAGAAAGATCGTGACCGACAATGCTACAAGCTTCTCATCAGAGGAGTTAGTAGAATTCTATTTCGACTACGACATCACATTGTCCCACTCTTCAGATTATCATCCACAAGGCAATGGACAAGCCGAGTCATCTAGTAAGAACATCGTCACGATAGTGCGCAAGATGGTCGATTCCAATCAACGGGCTTGGCACCAAAAGTTGTATGACGCTCTTTGGGCTAATAGGATCACACCCAAGAGAGCTATCGGCACTTCACCCTTCACTATCCTATATGGCATGGAAGCTGTATTGCCCATCATTCTAGAGTTGTCCGCCTTACAGCTGGCAACCGCAATAGAAGATGAGGAATTCAAAGATCCCATCGAGAAACGTATCTTGTCCCTAATGAAACTTTAGGAAGAGAGGGTGGAGATAGTTGATAAAATCACTCAACACTAAGAGCGAGTGAAGAAGATCTTTGACTAGAAGGCTTGACAACGAGACTTTGAGATCGGAGACAAGGTCCTATTATGGGACAAAAGACACGAACCAAAGGGAATGCATGGTAAATTTGACTCCCTTTGGCTGGGGCTGTTCCTGATCCATGATATTGCAGGAGAGAATTCTTACATTCTCTCACTTTTAGATGGAAGGCTCTTCCCACTGCCCTACAGCAGGCAGTACTTGAAACATTTCGTCCCTTCGGGGATAGGGTGAGTACTTTGTAAATATTTTCCTTTGCTTTAACGTTATGTTATGTGTTTCCCCATTCAGTAAAGTATTGTCGTGTTTTAGGTGATTTCTTAGGTTGTCTGGTTGTAGGTGAATAAATTGGTGAGCCCAATAAATAGGTGAGCTCTAATTTTTAGGTGTGTTAGGAAATAAGTCCTAACTCTGTTACCCAACTATTAAGAATACTGGTCTACGAAACTTGAGATTCTCGATTCTCCTATGCCGTAGGTATCCGACATGGTCACCAGACGGAGCCTAATGTTGTACCCAAAATACATTTTTGGCATTCTGCTTAAATTGAGCTAAATCATGTAAAAATGCCATCAAAAGTCGGTTTTAGGTCAAACCAAACATAAGGTCTTTGTGGGGAACATATGTGTAAAATTCTGAAAAATTGAAAATTAGGGTTTTGTACCCCTATTTTCAGGGAAACCCTTCAAAATAGGACCTTCCCGAAAATGATTGAAAATGATTTTGATAGGATTAATCGACTTCACGATCACACTGGTCAAGTCATAATCATCAAAAGACATGTTTTACTCTGGTGGTTCTATTTCTATTTTTTCAGGAACAAAGTTAGGAGCTTTGTAGCCATTAATGGCAGATTGGCCAGTACCAGGTGCTGAAAGCTAAGCTTCAAAAGCTTCAACACAACCATGGCAGAAAAGGATAAAAAAAGATGTTGTTTGATGGAGGAGATTCTAGAAACTAAAAAAGGCCAAAATTTGGCTCTCTGGAAATGCTACCAAGGAGAACACAGTTCAAAATGCCAAAAGCGTCCCTACTAGAGAGAGGTGCCCTTGGATCTCAAGGGCCAAATGTAGTCCCCAGATTCATCCAAGGCAGTCACCCTCTTTGTGTTCTTGCTGGATGGACAATGAAACATTCAACGAAATCATCTAATGAAGTGATCACCGACAAATGTCATTGGAGTATGAAGAGGTTGTTGACGAAGAACATCCAAAATGGCTGTCTAGCATAAAAAAGCACCCCTACTGAAGAAAGGCGCCCTTTCTTTGGGGCACTCAGATGCAATCAATTTGCTGAGTGACCTCCAGAATGACCTCCGTTTGGATCGATCTCGACAACAAAACTGTCAGCGAGGACATCTGACAAGGCAATCATTTGATGACAGAGATCAAACTGAGGCAGTTTTCAACATGAAAAAATTGGATAGAAAGGAAAAAGCACCCCTACTGGAGAAGGGCGCCCCTACTTCTTGAGACGTAAAACTGACTTTCAGGAGCTAAGAAACCAGTCATCTATTTCAGGACTGAGTTGGTCACTTGATGAATCGTCAAGCAAGATTGTCCGACTTGCCGGTCAGCGGAAATATCAGATCGAAGCACGAAGGGTATAAAATGGTGAAAATGAAGAACAATCATGAAAATTGACTAAGTCAGGGCTAAAAGCGCCCCTACTGGAGAAAGGCGCCCTTTAGTCTGGAGCCTCAAACTCAAGTTTTTGTCGTGATTGCTCCCAGGCATACCCCTTCAAGTTGGTTATATCTCAACAACAAAACAGTTAGCAGCTGCCAGAGATCAATTGAACGACTGCGAGCAAGGATCAAATCGAGGCACTTCAACTCAAGAAAAAGTGAAAAAGTGCTCAAACTTAAAATGGACCCCTAAAATGGTCAATGAAAGGTTTGCTGACTTCAATTAAGATATTTTGGAGGAAAACTTGGCCAAATCATCCCAAGATCAGTGGAAATCAACTTTTTGAACTCCAGATTAGGCCAAATGAGGCTTAAGACATGAGTTGGCGCCCAAACTTCAAGGATTCAGGCTTAAATCAATATAAAGCAAATCTAGGCATCCCATTTTCGTTATCTCTTTTACAGGTTGAAGATCAAAACAACAAATTGCTCTCAAAGACGTCTTTTTAAGATTTGGCAAGGTTTTTTGACCGTTCAATATTTTTTGAAGATCAGTGGCATAAGGAGATTTCTTCTCAGAGGTTGAATTCAGAGGCAGATTTTCTCAGGGAGACAACTAATAACTTCCAATCCACCTCTTGTCTACTTCCTCTTTTCTTGTCTTAGGTTTTCTTCCATGTCACAGAAATCAACAGGTTACAACAGATCTGACCAACTGGGTGTGATCAAGATAATTTTCCAATAAAACCCATCTTGTCAAATTTTCCAAAAACAACAAACTTGTTGTCCCTATTTTTGCGGGATTTTTTGAAAAGTCTCAGGCTCAAAAATTCGAGGAACTGGGTTTGTTCAGCATTGAAGCAAGAACAAAACCCATGTGCTAGATTTTTTCCGGAAAAATACTTCTCGGCAGGCGCTATTTGTAAGGGTTTTCGGAAAGTGTCAGAATAGGGTCGTGTGCCCAGTCAATCTTTAAGTCTTTCAAGATGCAGTACTCCCAGGTGCAATACAAGACCAAGACCGCCTTGTACCATGATTTTTTGAAAACGACTGACATCAACTTACATCAAAAGAACCCAGTGGTCGATTTAGAAGATTTGGAGGGCATGAATCAAATCACATTACAGAACATAGAAGAATCTGAATTGCTTTAGGCTGCGTCCATCCCCATCACATTATAGAGTGTGGAGCTTGTAATCGCTTGCATTAAGCATTACAATCCTACCACGAGAGAAATCCGATCAGTGGATGGGAGGGTAATTTGCAGTTTGAAACCAAAGGACATTGAAAAATGTTTTGATATTCCACCATGCCCTACCAATGTGGTCATATCAGTGACACAATGCGAAAGAGCATTCGAGGCAGCCAAGGATAAATGCCAAGGAATATTGGCAGAAAGATGGCTAAAAGCGAAAAAGACCAACTTGCCTGAATTTGTTGGATGAGGAGAATTCAAAGACGAGTGCGCAGTGCTAATCACTCTACTCAACAGGATCACTAGATAGGAAGAGGGCAATTAGTTTCAGTCGTGGATGTACACGTCATTGCCAAGATTATCAGCAAAAGCGAACATTACGACTGGACCACTCTGATCAATGACACACTCCACCAATAGATTATCGGGTTTCTAGAGGCTCATAGGTTCCACATGTGTTCCTATCTTGTATACCTGATTGCCTTCCAAGGCGAGTTCAGGATACTAAACAGTGTGGAGACCTTAGGTGTGCAAAAGGTCCATGAACACTTTTCGTGTCTTGAGTTTACTCAAGCAGAAAGACACTTCAAACGGACAAGTCACCTTTTCATCATGCACATTGTATGAGTCCTCGACCATGAGATGCACCTGTGTATATCACCGACAGCTAAGGAGGCAATCGTGGATTGGGCGGATTGGTTTATCCAATTCCCCACTTTCACCTACATACGCATGTATGGTTACATTGGTCATCCTGCCATGATGCCACGCTACCCTTCAGATAGGGTAGTCTTCATGGAATTCCTCAAGCAGTTGGCCAAAGTTCACACTCACCTATGCTTGAAGAAGAAGATAGCTGCAAACTTTCCCATTCAGATAGGACTCTATAGATGTAGAACAGTGACAAATGCCAAGTTGATGAGTCAAGAGACGGTGAGACTTAATATCAAATACCTCATTGAGAGAAGGTCATATGATCACAGAGGCCTCTATGCATCACATCTTGAGCAATGCTCATCAAATGAATTTTCTATGGGGGATTAGTGGGTCAATTGTGACGATGAGTATGAGGTACGAAGAAGAAACTATAGCAAGTTTAGGCTCTCACAAATTGCTAGCCTATCTGATGATGAAGGGGAAGTTATTCTCCCCTCATTCTTCGTAGATTCAGTGGAGTAGATTCAGTGGACTCACAACCGCTCGGAAGAGTGGATTGGTATGCTAAAGAAAACCCATCTATAGAGGAGAGAACTTGTAGAGTTGTCAGAAACAGTCAACTCTACCTTGATAGCAAGGAGACAAGGAAGGTAGTACTTCCTAGAACAGAGCCGCCTAAGGTTCAATCTACACTACCTTCCACATCAAGGAAGAAGCCCAGGCAGAAGCAATGGAGCAATCCTCCCAAAGGGATGCAGATGTCAGGACACACAAGGGGAAGAACACATGGGTTATATGTGGAGACAGCCACAGACACACCCGAGATAGTCATGGGAATCGCTGCCCCCAAGCTAGTGATTGAGATAGTCACTACAGAGACAGAGCCAATAGCAGAAGCAGCAGTAGCAGAAATGGTGCCTGTAATAGAGACAGAGCCACCTACATCACCACCATCACAGTAGTCACAAGTCCCCATCAACTTGGACTCTCCACTGAGAGACGTCACTCCAGCACAATCTCATTCATTGGGCATTCAAGGGCCCAATATTCCTCCTAGCGAGGCTAGCCAAGATTCTATGTGGCTTGAGGGTTTCCTGGAAGGAAGAGGGAAAGGCCATCATATGAGCTTGACTTCATAGAGTTTGATCATGTCCCACAAGACATGTCGGCAAAGAAATTGAAGCAAGTACATGTGGAGAGGAACACAGATCATGAGTTTATCATAGAGACTGGTGCCCCACTTGAGGACAGAAACATACATGAGGTATGAGTTGAGGACTTCACATTGTCCAAACTCAACCTCAGAAAGACCACACGTTAGGTGGAGGTAGACCTTCTTGGAATTCCCTTAGTGAGCGTCCAAGAGAGGATGGCTAAGGATGGAAAGGACAAAGCAGCCTTAAAGGCTGAAAATCAACAGTTGAGAATGTACATTTCTAGCTTGATGCACGACACCCCGAACGTCTTAGCCTTGTGTTGGTGTTTAAATTCGCACCTTTGGAATGCGGATTTGAAATGGACAGCTCTGCACAGATAAACTACTCTTCAAATTAGGAGGGGAAGCTCCCTCTTGCTCATGGTGTGAAAGAAAGTAAATTAAATCTAATTTGCCTATCTTTTTGGTTCAGCTAGAGCATAAGGTTTATAAAACTCAAAACGCCGCAGTTGAGATTTTTTGATTAAGGAATTTCAACTACGACTAACCTGCACTAAAGACGTTTCTAATTTCTCAAGTAAACGTAGAGCAAGAGAGTTAGAAATGGACAAGGTTTGATTCTCTGACAAAGTGCTTAAATAAACTCTTTCTCAACATACATCTACTTACTTTCAATGCAAGCTGAAATTAAGATCACATAAGCATAACACAATAAACAGAAACTTGAGACATTATATCAAGGCAAAAGAGGCTCAAGAATTTATTTCTCAAATTTCTGGAACAAAGATTACACTAAACACATCCACGGAAGAAGAACTTGCAGCTAAAGAGGCTTGCAAACTTGCTCTTACACAAAGTGAACTGACACTGAATAATAACTTGCTGCATTACAGGCACACAATTTGCTATCACAATAACCGTTAAGAAAAACAATGAGCAAATGCTCTTATTTATAGACAAGTAGAGCAGTAGGGAACCCTAAAATCTCCTTGCTTTTACAACTAAGACTTGCTCAACAAGAAAGCTTTATTTCTAAAACTAAAAGAAGATAACATCTAACCACCTAAAAAAGCAAGAAAAGTAGGAAATGCCAACTATTACATTTTATCTTCTTTCTCTTCTTCAAAGAATAGATAAGAATTGTTCCGAGAATAGAAAGAAAACATAAAGAAAGCTTCTAGATGAAAGCCACTTGAAATCTCAATCACATCCACTAAAAAGCAACAAACTGTGTCCCTATCAGGTGCATCTATACCTTCAATAGCAAAGTTGCGCTTTTCTAAGATATCCTCTCCATCTGCAATTGATCTCAGGAAATCTTCAATCTCATTGGCCGCTTTCTCGAACTCTTGCTGACATCATGGAAATGTGACTTGGCAGAGTCTTATGTATTTCCTTCATCCACTTTTGTGCAATCTTCTTATTGTACTTGTCCTTGTGCATCTCCCATATCCTTTCACATTGGCTCTTAGAGATAGTCACACTTTCAGGCCAAGGGGGGAATGGAGAAACATTTTTCGATCATGTCAGGTTTCAAACTACAAATCAATCGGCCATCAACTGATTGAATCTCCTGTGTCGCCGGATTGTAATGTTTGATGCAAGTGATTACAAATTTGAGACTCTGAAGTGAGATAGGAATGGTTGCTGCTGCGAGAAGTCCAGAGTGTCCTAGGTTTCTGATTGTAGTGTTTCTTGCGCTCTCCAAAGCGTGTAGATCAAACACCGGCTTGATGTGATGCAAGTTCGTCTCAGCTGTTTTGATGAAGTCGTGGTATAGTACTGACTTGGTCTTGAAATCATTGGGAGTGTATTCCATTATGAAAACTTTGAAGAATGACTGTAAACTCGCCTATGTTCAGACATGTTTTGAGCAACTTACTATTTTTAGAATGCTGGTTTTTCTTCTTCAAATGGACAAAGTTTTGAATTTTTTTCTGAGATACGGGTTTTGCTCATAATTTTGTTGCAAGACAACCCAAATCACCCGTTTTTAAAAATCTTGAGTGTAGACTGAAAAAACAACAAACCCTAATTTTTTCAAATTTTCAAGAAAAAGCTAACATCTGGGTTTTGTTCAGAATACAATTTGGAATAAACCCAGTTGATCAGATTTGAAAAATACTGAGGGCTGATTGAAAAAGCAACAAACCCTAGGATCTGCAATTTTCTTGAAAAAACTTGTGATATGGGTTTTCTTAAGAAGAACGTTTTAAGAGGACCCAGAAGATCAAAATTTGAAAACTCTGATGATTTCTTTGACATGCAAGGAAAAAGCAGCTGCTGCAACTTGAGAAAACTCCTCAAAAATTCTTCAGAAAGATGAGATGAAAAGACCCAGATGGCTGAAAATTGAAAACCTTGACCTTCTTCAAAAATTCGACGTTCTGGATGAAAAAAGCATGAAAAACAAAGGTTTTATGTTGCTGGTCTGAAAATTAATGAAGAACTTCTTGAAAATCTTGAAATAAAAACATCAAAGTTGCTGCTCCTCTTCAACTTGGACGCCACCTACAAAGAATAATGAAAATTGAATGATAAAAGCCTCTTAAATATGCTCTAGGCTTGAGAAAACCCTACTTTCTTTTTGCTTTTATCTTCAAAACCCTAAAATCTGCCTATTCATTGAACTTGGACATTCTCTTCATCTTGAAATTTTGAAATTTCAAAAATTTTAGCTAAGGCATGGCAACTTGGGCACCCTTCTTGGCTAGAGGCGCCAACTTCTCCCAGACTTGGTCATTTTATGAGTTTTTTCAACTTTTCTCAATTTTGAAACCCTACTTTGATTCTAATCTCCGGCTTCCAGATTGATTTGATGGACGAGCTGAATGTTTCATCATGAAGCTTGATTGATTTTAAGAAGATCATCCTGGAGGCAGCTTCGACTAAAAACTTTGTTTGATCCTTCAAAATCATGGGTGCCCATCTCCTTTTGGGGCACCCAACCTTCACAGTGTTAGCTATTTTTATATGATTTTCAAGTTCTTTATTTCCCTTTGATCTTTGATGAAATCTCAATTTTGGGAGCTACACTGATCAGATTGACTGACCGTCTAATTCACTAGATAGCTAGACTGAATCTAAAGGAATGATCTTGGAGACTGTATTAGCAAATTCTATCATTTCAAGCTTCAAAATCTTGGGTGCCTTTCTTCACTACGGGTGCCCATGTTCACCAGACTTGGCCATTTTGTTAGGTTTCTTCATCAACTCTTCTCCAGATGATCGTGTCAGATCTGATGATCCGGACGTTTGATTGGCTGATGGTTGGGCTCATTACGGAGCTGAGAAGATTCTGAGAGGGGTCCTCTAGGAGTAACTTCATTAGAAAGTTGAATTTGAGGCATCAAAAGCTTGGGCGCCCAACTTCACCAGGGTTAGCCATTTTTTTGTATTTTTCTTTTTTGCTTTTGATTTTCGACATTTAACTCTTGTCAAGCCCCTTGTTCCACCTCCTGTATCTGACGACTGCCAACTCGGATTGACAAGTTGATAGTCTCGTTGGAAAGCCTGATCAATTCTGAAGAAGTCATCGTGGAGGCTTCACTGGCAAAATCATCCATTTGAGTCCTCAAAAACTTCAGTGCCTTTCTCTTCTAGGGTCGCCCATTTGCTCCAAACTTAGAATATTTTCATCTGATTTTCATCTTCGAATTTGAACCTTCATTCTATACCTTCAGCTCAATCAGGATTTGACGGAGATTGACAAATCAGATGCTCTGATGAAGACATTCGTTGCAAAGCTGACTGAATTCTGAAGAGATTGAGCTCATTTGCAAACCCTAATTGCTAAATTTTCTCTTTCAAAAAGTTGGGTGCCCCTGGGCACCTGGGGCACTAAAAGTTCCCAGACTTAGAAAATTTTCTGACATTTTCATGATTTTCACTCTGTCTTCTATTTGAAAACTCCACGTTTGATCTCGAATTCCGGGCGACTAAATTATCTGATGACTGCACTGTCAGACTCGCTGCGAAGCTAGGAGGATTCTGAACAACTTTACCTAGAAGTTCAAACCCTAATTCCATCATCTGGTGCTCTGAAAAGATGGGCACCTATCCCCTTTTGGGGCGCCCATGTCAAGCAGACTTAGTCAAATTCTTGCAGATTTCAACTTCCTTGCACGTTCTTCAACTCATCTTCTTGTTCAATGCTTGCGTGTTGAATCTGGCACCTGGCAATTGGCTGACCTCCATTTATGACTTCGAAGCTCCTGAAATGCTTCTTAAAAAAAAGAATAGACCCACTAGGGAAAAACTGATCTTTTTGAGATTCTGATTGCACTAGCCTGATATGGAAGTATTTTGAGCCATTCAAAATCAATTTGGACCTGTTGATGTGATTTTCGTGATCGCACCAACACAGAATAATATCGCCAACGGCTACCCTATTCTCTCTTGATCAAAGTATCCAACACGCTAAGATTGCAAGAGAGTTCGTGCGTTCAACTCCAAGGTTCCTTCAGTGTGAATAGTCTTAGTTGGCTCGATGTGATTTGCTAG
This sequence comes from Sequoia sempervirens, assembly GCA_007258455.2. NCBI lineage: Eukaryota > Viridiplantae > Streptophyta > Pinopsida > Cupressales > Cupressaceae > Sequoia > Sequoia sempervirens. The sequence goes on along the minus strand of VDFB02258118.1, from coordinate 1,388 downwards.
TATTTCAAGGGGACTTACACAATTGTTCGACAATTGACAGCAAATAGCAGATTAAGGGCTTTCATGTAATTCGGATGATTTAGCAATTAAGTGCAAATTTTCTAACGCTAGCCAGAAATGAATTGAATTTAAAAGAGTGTAGGGCCTAAGAAGTTTATGTTCTATCTAAGGACGGGACGTGGGATCAATCTTGACAGACTTCGACCAGACTCTGCTCTGCCTCACGTTGGACAACTTACACAAAGTCGGTGCAATCTTCAAGGGAGTGACAAGAGGTTTTCAAATTATAACTCAACATGTAAGTACCATCAAAACGACGCATACAAACACATGAATCACAATCGAAGTTAAGTTTGTAATGTTTTCCAGTTGACCACACAAGGAAAACTTGTCGTCAGCAAGCCGCTAGTGGTATGGATAAAAATGAAGTTGCCTTGATTAACACCACAAATCCATAGCTAACACCTATTTGCATGAAAATGACTACTCTGCTTTACGCTACTTGAAGTCGAAGGGATGAAGAAATCTTGCTAGCTACTCATAACAAAGATGAATTCACCATTCAATGAAAGATCTTTTATTACAATAGTTTTTTGCAACAATCTCTTACAAAGTTTTCAAAGGAAAATTTTCCTTCTCCTTCAAACTACGCTATGCTAAGCTATTACAACTAAAGTGTCTCTGCTCTACTCTCTAGTCTGATCTCTAAGCTCTACTACTCTACAAATGAGGGGGACTCCCCCTTTTATAGATAGCCCAGTCCAATGGACGGCTCAAATTACAATCGGCTAGATGGCTCAGATTGTGCCACCTCAGCCCTAAACAAGATTCACCCTAAAAACCGCCACCAAGAGGAGTGAGGTAATAAATGAGCCATTAATGGCCACCATCCTCTAGAAGATTCTTGTTTGGAAACGCGTTCACACTGTTCTTGTTCTTGACTACAGACTTGATCAAACAGCTTCAACCTCTAGCATGGCAGGCACGTTCTCATTTTGAAATTCCAAGACTGCAACCTCATTCTTCTGCTTGATGATGATTTTCCTCTTTAATGTTGTTCTTCAACCTTGAAGTACTTGAGGATCATTTCTAACCTTTGGGCCTTCATCTTTTCCAATCCTGGACTTGATCATTTTTTCCTTGCCACCCGCCTGACTGCGTTGGGTGCACATTGGGTCCTTGAGGAGAAACTCCAACACTTAGCCATTTCTTGCAACTTTTCTTCTTTCATGTTTTGGGTGCAACCGAGATCTCACGGAAGAGCTCGAAACTCATAACTTTATCTCCCTTCGAAGGTTGTAATATCATCGTGCTTCATCACTTCAAGTCATCGTGCTCTTGCCTCGACGTTCATCCTGCAAAACAAACAAAAAGGAAGAACATCAAAA
>VDFB02258117.1:12200-25619 GCA_007258455.2 Sequoia sempervirens | reverse complement strand
TCTCCACAAAAACCAAAGAGGGGATACAAGCCAAAACCAATTTCTACTCCTCCAAAGCAAGAGGAACATCATCTAAGAAAAGAGAGGAAAAGAAATGGACCACCTCCTTAGAAATAGCCTGATATGAGTTCAATTGTTCCCCTTGAGTTTTCACTAGAGAAAAAATGATATTCCTTCCTCTATTGGCTTTATCGAATTGTGAAAGAAAGCAGTGTCCATGTCACCTTCCTGAAGCCAATCTACCTGAGATTTTTGTTTCCAAAAAATCTCCTCCCTTAGCTCCCATTTAGCAAGCTCTCTAGAAAATTTGGTTTCTTCTTGAAGCAAATCCATAGTCATCCCCTATTCCCTAATTTTGAAAGTGATGCTATCAAGTTGATCCTGGACTTGTTTCCGCTTGTGAGAGAAGTTACCAAAAACTATCATGTTCCATTTCTTTAGTTTTTATTTGAAAAATTGAAGTCTCTTGAAGAAAGAGAACATAGCAGTGCCAAAGATAGGTCTCCCTTCAGCCCACTACAACTCCATAAGGTGATATAAGCTATGGTCCCTGAGCCACATTAATTGAAATTTGAAGGGGGGATGCTTAACCATGGACAATAAAAATGAGGAAAACTTAATTAGCTGATGATCTAACCCCTTCCACCCCAAGACCTCAGAGGAAGAAGTCCAGTCATTCCCAACCCATTTAATAAAGACAAGAAACCTATCCAACCTCTTAGAAATGGAGCCCTACCCACATCTTCGATTGTGCCAAGTAAAGGTCCCATTAATGGGTTGAAAATACACTAAATTAAGAGACTTGATGTTGTCCTGGAGCAAGGAAGAAGATGGTCCCAAACGGCTCACTCCCCCCAATTTCTCCTCTAAGGTATAAATATAATTAAAGTCTCCTGCCAAAAATCCAAGGGAAAGAAAGAGCAAGAGAGTGAATAAATCTAATGTGAGACCAGAGAAAAATCTTACTAGGAAAATCATTAGGCACATACACAATGGTGAACAACACCATTGCTCCAGAGTCAAAGTAGGATGTTAATAGAGAAAGGGAGTTCCTTTCAACCATCAACCAAAGAGTTGAGATCTTGCAAGGGTCCCAAATACATACCACACCACCAGCAAATTCTTGAGATCCAACACATTGGCATTGACCTCTCTTCCAAATTTTGGATGTAGTCTTCATCATGTCATCAATAGGGAGTTTGGTCTCCTGAATCAAAAGAATATTAGGCTTATGATCATGAATTGAATCATGAGCATCCTTTTATCTAGGGGTGCTACTCAATCCCCTCACATTTCAAGAGAGCATAATTATTTATGCAAGGAAGCAAAATGAGAGTCCAGTGTCTTAACAACACTAGTTTCCATTAAAGATTCTCCCATAATCTTCATCTTCTCTAAGTACTTTTTCCTCCCAACTTTAGCCATCTTATCACCATTCACTTTCTTTAAGCTCTTCTGGTGGATACCTAGGAGAGGTCCATTCTTCCTCTTCCCATCATCTTTGGCCCCAAAATCTATATCCAACTCATTAATCCCAACAATATCTGTGTGTTCTTGAGGAGGTTCCTCCAAGGGATTAGGGGTTGAATCATCCACAAGAACCTCCAAAATCTCTTGCCTAGAGGTCCATTTCTCAATTAGGGATGAAGAGGGAACAAGTACTTCCTTTGAGGCTTCATGCATGTCAAATGTTGGAGTAGAGAGTAAAGGGTATTGACCAATAGGATCTGAACCTTGAACAATCTGAGTCATAAAGCTATGATCATGTTCCATTGAATCAAACTCCTCAAAGTTTTCAAGAACATCAAATCTGTTACCAAAGGACTCCCTAAGTGAGGATTTATTCTAGTGGATTATCACCTTTGCTTCCGACTGAGATTTCACAGGTATAAACCTATTTGGATCAGGCTCTTCATTCAAAATTGGTGCTTTTCCTTTTGTTTTGGAAGTATTTTCTTGTGCACCAAGCGAAGGTTGTTGGGTTTTGGATCACATCTTGGGGTAATCCCTTTGCAAATTCCCATATTCATGGAAAGTGTGACAAAAAAAAGGGAGGGCCTCATAATCCACCTTTTGAAACCAACATAGAGCTCCCAACCTAATTTCAAGGGACTTCAGTAAGGAGTTATTTAAATTAATTTCCATGCACATATGAGAAAAATAAGTTACCGTTCAATCAAGACTCTGATGGGAAGGGCCCAAAGGCTTCCCTAAAACAATTGCAATAGAGTGCAAGATGCCCTTGCACCAAAACTCCATCGAAAGATGGGGGAGGCGAATCCAAACCATAATTATTGATGACATCTCTTTAGAAGAATCAAAATCCAAATGCCAGGGTTTGATAAAACGTCCCATATGATTGTCAAAATATGGACCCCCTTCAAACATTGCATTACGATCAACAATCCAAGAGAATACCTTGAATAAATACCCATTAGCTCCTAGAATGACTTCCAAATCTCCTTCAAGGTTATAGTTGTTTTAGGCCCAATTATCTAGAAAAGGAAAAGAAATTCTAACCCCATGAATTTGCAAATGAGTGTGTGCTCAAATAGATATAACACATCTTCAACAATTGATTCTAGGTTGATCACCACCACCAAGCGATCCTTACATATCTCCAAACACCCATTGGATTTTGGATGAACTGTCTAAGATTGATTATTCTTCAAATCCTCTATCACATGCAAGAGGAAATTTAAAGCATCTACATGATTAGAAGATGAGGCATCCCTACCTACAATAGCATCTTTGAAAGAAATGAAACAGGGGTCCTTCAGACCCCCCACATGAGCCATGCAACCCACAAAGCCCATAACCCACAAAACACACACAAAAAGTAGACACTACTTAGACTAAAGGAACCAAAAATGGGGGAATAAAATATGAAAAGGTGCCCAAAAAGGAAGAATATCCCCAACAGTCGAACACCAAACCTACACACAAAGTAGAGGAGGCTCGTAGCCTGACCAAGTAGTGCAGACCAGCCTCAAAAACCTATGTGCAGCTACTCCAAATGTTGCCCAACTTCATGAGCATGATTATTAAGACCCAAGCCTCCCATCATATTGGGTTAAAAATTTACTAGCATGTTTATTTGTAAAATTCATAGCTTGAGGGAAAATTTTGGATCCATTTATGCTCAAATATAAACTTACTTTAAATAGTAACCTTTTTGTTGTTGTAATATTGAGACACATTTTTCCTAACATCTCTCACTTGTCGAACACCTTGCAAGAGCAAAAGGACTATCAATACCATGATTTAATTGTTTAGGGTCGAGAGGCCCATAGACTCTTAACACCATTTGAACTTTTTTGTACTCACGAGCTAAGTTAAATAATCTACAACATTCATCAAAGTCTCTACCTTAATTAGCTTCACTCTTCCATCCTCAACCATATCTCTAACAAAATAATATTGTACATCAATGTGTTTGGTCCTGGCATGAAATATCAAGTTCACAACTAGGCATATCACAATCTAATTGTCATTACACCTTGCTTTATCCCAATATCTAAACACAATATATTGAGTGGAATGGCTTCTTTACAAGTGTGATTATCTACTATATACTCAAATTTAGTAGTGGAGAAAGCAACCACAGCCTATTACTTACTCATCCAATTGATTGCACCACCAAGTAAAGTAAACACATAAGCACTAGTGGATCATCTGCTATCAACATCACCTACCCAGTATGAATCCACATAACTATAAAAATCAAGGGAATTCTCGTCTCCTATCAAATTACCATGATAACATAATGAATACTCTAATGTCCCCCATAAATATTTGAAGACTCTTTTAACTGCATCCCAATGAACTCTACCAACATTAGACATGTATATGAAGAGAACTCCCACTGTTTGGGAAATGTCTAGTCTAGTACAAACTACAACATACATTAAACTCCCAACTACACTCTAGTAAGGAATTTTTCTCATGTCTTCCATCTCTAATGGGGATTTTTGACAATGTGAAACCAATAAATTTGTTCCAATTATAAGAGGAACATACAATAGTCTACAATCGTATATGTTCAAACTTTGTAAAACTAAATTGGCATACTTACTCTTGTCAAGACATAGTTTTCTATTCACAAGCTATCTCTTCTTATTTCCATCCCAAGAATATGTTTAGATGCACCAAGATATTTTATTTCAAATTTAGTTGCAAGTTGAGGCTTTAGTTTCAAAATCATCCATTTTCATTTACTAGTAAATAACATATCATCAATATATAATACAATAAATAAGAAATGATCACCATCAAATTTATATTAAACATAGTGCTTTGATTTAAAATGCTCAAATTTCCAACTCAACATATATGTATCAAATTTTTGGTACTCCTAGGACTCTATTTGAGGCCAGAAAAATATTTATTCAATTTACAAACCAAATTATTATTATTATTATTTTTGATAGTTAAATCACTGCTAAGGGGCAACACCCGCCGCTTTTGACTGGAGCTATGAACCAGTGAGGCCACATTTGGGGGACCTCATCCTCGCCATCCATTTACATTGTTTCTTGCCCCAGTTTGCCACCTTCAGAGTGGGATCTGAGCTGTTTGTTGCATTTCACTTTGTTCTTCTTTCTTTTCCTTTGTACCTTTGTCCAATTTTCTTCTGATGAGCCTCCATCCCTATCCTCTATTTTTCCTTTGGTTAATTGGTTTCCCTTTGGGACAGTTATTCCTAAAATTTCATCCTTGACCTTATGATGACCTTCTTGCTGAGAAACTACCAAGGCCTCTGGAACAACAAGATTCCCTATTCTATCCCCGCTTCTTTTCTTTGGGGATTTTCCATGAGGAGTGTCTCCAACAAGCAACCCCACTGGAAAGGAAGAAGTTGTTTCCTTTGTATTTGTTTGGGAGTCGCTTGATGGAGCCATGCCTGATGTAGTATCAACAATGTTTGGAGGTGCATCAACTTCACCAGCCGACCCATCCTTTTCCACTAAGTAATGAAGAGGTGAGACATCTTTCCACCAAGTAGCTTGGATTTCATGCCAACGTTTTGAGCAGTGAGCAGCCATATGGCCAGTGTTGAAACATCGATGACACCGAAAGGGTAATCCCTCATAATCAAGCAATTGGTTCCATTCCATCCCTGCAATTTTTAGAAGGACATTTGTAGGGAGATCTTTAGTTGACAAACCAAATTAATTTTATCTTTCACTACATAGTGCTCTAACTATGTCATATAAATATCCTCCTCAAAATTACTATGAAAGAAAACATTTTTTACATTATTTTCTCAACTTTTAGATCATAAGCAACAACTATAAAAAGTAAGAATCTAATTGACATCATTTTTACAATAGGAGAAAATATCTCACTGTAATCTACACCCTCAACCCTCAATCTAAGAGTAACCTTTTGCAACCAACTATTCTTTGTACTTCTTAATACCTTCATTTGAACCAATATTTTTCTTGAACACTCATTTGGAACCAAAAAAGTGGTTCCTTCAAGAAATGATATTATATCACATGTATCATTCTTCTTTGAAGTTGCCATTTTTCATCCATAGCAATCTTCCAAAATTCTTCATCATTCATACCTAATGACTCTTCTATCATGCATGTTAGTATTTAAAGCAAAAATAGATCTCCAATCATCCATTTAATACCTTTAAGGTGATTGTATATTCCTTGTAGACCTTCAAACAAGCTAAGTTGGAGGTTCTTCCTCCTCTTCTAAATATTCAAAGCTAGATGAACTCTCCTCAAATTCTTATTTATATAGGGACCTCGATTCAACTATATCATGCATAGAAAGAAGTTGAATCATATCTTTTTATTCACTTTATTATGGATATAATCTAACAAAAGAAGGATTAGTTTCTCTACAAATCACACTTCTACTATTTATTACCTTTTCTACAATAGGATCCTAAAGCTTGTATCCTTTCACACCATATATGTACCTGATAAAGATACATTTCACATCCTTGTTATCCAATTTTTTTTGCTTCTCCTTTGGCACATGTGCATATGCCTCACAACCAAAAACTCTAAGATGTTTTAGTGAAGGCTTGTAACCTGACCACATCTCCATATGTGTTTTATCAACTAGAGATAATGTAGGAGACCTATTAATCAAGTAGCAAGTAGTGGCAACAACTTTAGCCAAAAAACTTTGTTTTAGACCAAAACCACTAAGCACACTCCTAGCATTCTCCATCAGTGTCTTGTTTATTTTTTTTGCAACTCCATTCTATTGTAGAGAATATGAAGTTGTATTTTGTCTCTAAATGCCACAATCTTTACATTTTTTCCAAAATCATTAGATAAAAATTTATTATCATGGTTAGTCCTCAAACATTTTATTTTCCTTACAGTATGCAACTCAACCATTGCTTTGCATTCTTTAAATCAATTGAAAAATTTAAATTTACTCTTTAGAAAATATACCCATGTCCTACTATAATCATCAATAAATGAAATATAATATGTGGATTTTCCAATTGAAGGAATTTCCACATGGCCAAAACAATCATAATGAATAAGATCCAACATGTCATAAGATTTATGAGAACTCGAGTAAAATTAAACACAGTTTTATTTACCATAAATAAAATACTCATAAAAGTAAAAATCAATATTATAATTAGTCAACCCTTCAACAAGGTTTTTATTTTTCAAGGTCCTTAGACTCTTTTATCCAATGTGGCAAAGTCTCTAGTGCTATAATATAATCTTCTCTATAGGTAATTTTGATTCAGAAGAAAGAGCACCCTTGGGTACCCAAAAGCCATGACCATTCATTGAATATGAAACCCTCACCTTTTTCAACAAAGTAGCCACAATTTTTTCTTTCCATAGAAGTACTATTGTACTCAACAATGTATGTATCAAGCCTATACAATGTGCCAAATCTACCACCTATAGCAATCACCATAGAACCTTTAACCATCTTTCATCTTGCATAAAAAATACTACTTGCACACCTGCATCTATTAGTTTGCTCACATATAACAAATTTCATGCTAATCTAGGTATATGCAACACACCATTAACATTTTTAATTAGACCATTACAAAACTTGATTCTAACTTTACTACGACTTGTAGAATAGGGTAAAATCAAGGTAAAAGGCATGAATCAATAGTATCAACCACTAACTACTTAAAACTCAAGCCCTAAAGACCCTAATCCAACAATGAAGCACAAATGAACATAGAAACATAAAATAACAAAGCAATATTACCACAATTCCTATGCTATGGTTGAATAACCTTCATTGCTCTTCCCCATTTTGCTTTATATGCTTGCTTGCCCTAATATTTGAAGTATGCAAGAATAAGCCTAGTGATAGCGACAACAAAATATCAAAGATAGTGGTTCTTAGCCTTGAAATGAAATGGATAGGTCTCTTTTATAAAACCCTGCAAATTAAACATGCCCCAAGATTTAGCCTGATAGCTGATCACTGGATGAGGATTTGCTTCTGGAGGAAGGTTTAGAAAGAATAAAAGTTTTGTTAAGTATAATGTGTGAGGAAAAGGTAAAGGAAAACCTTATTACAGTGGTGGAAAGTAATGAGAAAATAGAGATTTGAAAGAAAAAGTGTTAGAGTAAATTAAATAATTATAAAATTATCACCTTAGAGGGAAAACAAATACCAAAACAATTAAAAGCACCATTTAATTATAGAAGAAGAGGAAGCACTGTAATTAAAATCATTTAACCACAAAAAGTAGAGGAAAAGGAAAATTAGGTAATTAAATTGCAAAATAATTATTTAACAGGTGAGAGAAAAGGGAAACCTGCATTTCAAACAAATAAATATTTATTTTAATTATAGAAGAAAGAGAGGGCTAACAATTAAATAATTAAAATAATTATTTAAATTATGTAGCTGTCGAAATGACTAATTAAATAAGGTAAGTATAAAAAGATAAATACAAAAGTAATTTCAGCCCACTTTCTCAACCACATTATGAAATGAAAGTAATATAGCAAAACATCACTGCATATGGCTCTTGAATTCCCCAAAATAAAAATACTTTTGAATCCAAAAGCATTTCCAAAACAAGCAACATGCCTGCATTCTGGTCCATTAACTTTTTTTTCTCTGGTTTTTTCTCTTTCTTCATATTTTTAGGGAAACCCATGAATGGAAATAAGAAGGAATTTACATATGGACATTTGCAGCTCTTATACTTGAAGCTATATTTCATGCATATAGTTTCTTTAAGATTTTGAGGCTCTGCATTCCCAAGGAGTTATAACAGCACCTGCCTTTTAAAGACCTTAAAAATTTCCCCAAACTTAGTCAAATTTCATTTTAAATCAACATGTCAAATTCTTAAATTTATGAGGCTTAAATTTCTGTAACACTGCTATATTTGCTTTCCTCTCTCTCTCTCTCTCTCTCTCTCTCTCTATCTCAATCATGTTTTATCACTTACACTTTAAACCTCTCTCACTATCTCCATCCCTTTATCTGACTCTCTCCCTTGAGCTGAAGAACTACCTCTCTATCTATCCATATCTCTCTCTATATCACTTCTCTCTATCTCACTTCTCTTTCCCTCCTCTCTCTCTATCTCCCCTCTCCCTCTCCCTCTCCCTACCTACCTCTCCCTCTATCACTCCCTACCACTCTCTCCATTTCTCTCTATCTCACCTCTCTCTCACCTCCCTCTCTCTCCCTCCATATGTCTCTCTTCCTCTCTTCTTCCCTATGTACTCTCTATCTCCCAATCCCTCTCTCTACATACCTCTCCATCCATCACCCCTACCACTCTCTCTCTACAACACTCTCTCTCTACACCTCTCTCTCACCTTTCTATCTCTCCCTCCCTCATTCCCTCTACTTCTCTCTATCTCTCCTCTCTCTACCTACCTCTCCCTCCATTAGACTCTCTATTTCTCTCTATCTCACCTCTCTCTCCCTCCATACCTCTCCCTCCCTCTCTAATTATGTATATCTCTCCTCTCCATCCATCATTGCCTACCCTCTCTCTCTATTGCTCTCTATCTCACCTCTCTCTCACCTCCCACTCTCCATCCATACCTCTCCCTCTCTTCCCCTCTCTACTCTCTATCTCCACAATCCCTCTCTACCTACCTCTCCATCCATCACTCCCTACCTCTCTATACACCTCTCTATCTCACTTATCTCTCTCTCTCTCTCTACCTACCTCTCCCTTCATCACTCCCCCACCACCCATTCTTATCCCACCTCTATTCCTACCCTCTATTCCCTTCATATATTTCATTCCCTCTCTCTATTCCCAATCTACCATTCCCATCACCAATCCTCTACTCTACTCTTTCCATCCATCATGCACCCCACTGTACCTCTACAGTTCTAGTCTCACCTTTCTCCTCCCTACTCCTCCTCCCCCACTCCCTCACTCCCTTTCTACTCCTCTACTGCCTTTCTACCTAATTCTCCTCCCTCTCTACTTATCTTTATCTCCTCTCTCCCTCTCTCTACCTACCTCTCCCTCCATCACTCTCTCTCCCTCCCTACCTCTCCCTACCTCTCTACTTATCTATATCTCCCCTCTCCCTCTCTACCTACCTCTCCATCCATCACTACCTACCACTCTCTGTATTGCTCTCTATCTCACCTCTCTCTCACCCCCATTTTCTCCATCCATACCTCTCCCTCTCCTTCCATTTCTACCTACCTCTCCATCCATCACTCCCTACCACTCTCTCTACACTTCTATCTCTCTCTCTCCCTACATCTCCCACCCTCCTTCCCTCTCTCTCCCTCTCTCTCCCAATATCTTCCTCTCTCTCAATCTCCCAACCTTCCTCCTCTAGATCTCTCTTCATATTTCTCTCACTCTATCCTTTCCTCTCTACTCTCTATCTGACAATTCTCTCTCTACTTTTCTCTCCCTCTATCTCTCCTTCCTTGTATACTTCTCTCTATCTCCCTCTCTCCATATCTCCCTCTCTCTCCCTCTCTCTCAATCTCCCAAACCCTATATCGAATATCATAAATCATAATCCCTATACCCTAAACCCTACACCCTCATCCCTCATCCCTATACCCTATACCCTCAACTTTATAACCTAAACCATGAACATTATCCATCAACCATAAACTTAAACCCTGAACCCTACATTCAATCTTGTAACCTAAACCCTAAATCCTAAACTCAATACCTTCAACCCTATACCCAATATTCTAAACCCTAATCCCTATACACTATATGCTTAACCTTGTACCCTCAACCTTGAACACTATCCTTCGACCCTCAATCATATACCTTAAACCCTAAATCCTACACCCTCAACCCTCATCCCTATACCCTATACCATAAACATTATCCCTTAACTCTATACCCTCAACCCTATACTTAAAAACTATAAACTCTATAATTTCAACTCCTTTATACCTTATACCTCAACCCTATACTCAATATTCAAAACTCTAATCCCTTTATACTCCTATATACTTAACTTTAATTCTCAAACTATAAACTCCACAACCCACAACTCCTATGCCTAAAACTAGCAACTTATACTCCTATATACTTAACTCCTATATCATTAACCTTAAAATACTATTCTCAACCTCAAACTCTATACTCTTAAACCTAAATCCCTAAGCACTCCTCATCCTTATGTCAAGGCCTCAACTTATACTTAAACTTGAAAATTATCCCTTATACTATAACAAAACCCAAACCCACTCTCCAACCTTGTTCCACACCCAACATGAATTTCAAACCCCAACTCAGAACATGTGCACACTTAGCAACCTGGGCCACATTCTCAAAACCCTCAACCCTATGCTTAAACCCTAAAACCTACATTCAACCTTGTACCCTATACCCAATATCCTAAAACTTAATACCTATACCCTATATACTTCACCCTCTACCCTCAACCCTGAACACTATCCCTCAACCCTCAAACCTATACCTTAAACCCTAAACCCTACACCCTCATCCTTATACCCTATACCCTCAACCTTATACCCTAAACCCTTAACATTATTCCTCAACCCTATACTTAAACCCTAAACCCTACATTCTCAACCCTTAACCCTATACCTTATACCCTAAACCCTACACCCTAAATCCTACATGCAATATCCTAAACCCTAATCCCTATACCCTATACACTTAACCTTATACACTCAACCCTCAACCTATACTTAAACCCTTAACCCTACATTCAACCTTGTACCCTAAACCCAATACCCTCAACCTTATACCAAATATCCTAAACCCTAATCCCTATACCCTATACACTTAACCCTATACCCTCAAACATGAACACTATCCCTCAACCCTCAAACCTATTCCTTGAACACTATCCCTCAACCCTATACCTTAAACCCTAAATCCTAAACCCTCAACCCTCGCCACCATACCTTATACCCTCAACCTTATAACCTAAACCCTAAACATTATCCCTCAACCCTATACCCTATATTCAATCTTATTGCAATCTAAACCCTAAACCCTCAATACTAAACCCAATACACTCAACCCTATACCCAATATTTTAAACCCTAATCCTTATACCCAATACACTTAACCCTATACCTTCAACCTTGAACACTATCCCTCAACCCTCAACCCCATACCTTAAACCCTAAAACCTACACCCTCAACCCTCATCCCTATACCCTATACACTGAACCTTATACCATAAACCCTGAACATTATCCATCAACTCTATAATTAAACCCTAAACCTAAACCCTACACTCTCAATCCTTAACCCTATACCTTATATCCTAAACCCTACACCCTAAACTCTATACCCAATATCCTAAACCCTAATCTCTATACCCTATACACTTAACCTTATACCCTCAATCCTCAGCCCTATACTTCCCTAAATCCTACATTCAACCTTATACCCTAAAACCTCAACCTTAAATCCAATACCCTCAACCCTATACTGAATATCCTAAACTGTAATCCCTATACCCTACATAATTAACCCTACACTCTCAACCCTTAACACTATACCTCAACCCTCAAACCTATACCTTAAACCATAAATCATACACCCTCAACCCTCATCCCTATACCCTATACCATCAATCATATACCCTAAACCCTGAACATTATCCCTCAACCCTATACTTAAGCCCTAAACCCTACACTCTCAACCCTTAACCCTATACCTTATACCTATTCCCTACACCCTATAGCAAATATCTTAAACCATAATCCCTATACCCTATACACTTAACCTAATACCCTCAAATCTCAACGGTCAACCCTATACTTAAACCCTAAAACCTACATTCAACCTTGTACCCTAAACCCAATACCCTCAACCGTATACCCAATATCCTAAACCCTAATCCCTATACCCTATATACTTAACCCTATACCATCAACCTTAAACACTATCCCTCAACTCTCAAACCTATACCTTAAACCCTAAACTCTACACCCTCAACCCTCATCCCAATACCCTATACCCTCAACCTTATACCCTGAACCCTAAACATTATCCCTTAGCCCTATACTTAAACCCTAAACCCTACAACCCTTAACCCTACACCCTAAATCCTATACCCAATATCCCAAACCCTAATCCCTATACCCTATACACTTAACCTTATACGATCAACCCTAAACCCAATACCCTTAACCCTATACCCAATATCCTAAACCTTAATACCTATACCCTATATACTTCACCCTCTACCCTCAACCTTGAACACTATCACTCAACCCTCAAACCTATACACCTTAAAACCTAAACCCTACACCTCAACCCCTCATCCTATACCTATACATAAACCTTATGCCACAAACCCTGAAATTGTCCACTCAGCCCTATGCTTGAAGCCCTAAACCTACACTCTTTCAGCCATAACCTATACCTTATACCTAAAACCCCTATGCAAATATCTTAAACACAGATCCTATGCCTATACATGGCCTAATGCCTCAACTCTCAGCCTATGCTTAAAACCCTAAAACCTAAATTCAAACTTGTGCCCTAAACCCAATGCCCTCAGCCATATGCCAAATATCCTAGGCCTAGTCCTATACCTATGCTTGCTTGTCCTATGCCCTCAGTCACACTTTATCCTGGAAGCTCTCAGGCAGCATTATACTATGCAAACCTAAAACCCTGCACCATCAGCCCTCATCCTAATACCCTATACACCTCAAGCATATACCTAAAATATAAACATTATCCCTTAATATTTGAGCCTAAAACCCTGACCCCTTAACCTACTTGTATGCCTTAGAGCCCTGGAAGCCTATGCACTTAAATTTGTACCCCTCAGCCCTCAGCTGTTTCAATTTTTGAGCCTGACTAAACTCAATGCCCTCAGAGCCTATGCAGAGATATCCTGGCCCTAAGTCCTCATGCCTATGCACTTAACCCTATGCCTATGCATGACCCTCAATACTGAGACAACTTTGTCCCTCAGCCATAGACCTATTCCTTAAAACTTA
>VDFB02258117.1:0-12100 GCA_007258455.2 Sequoia sempervirens | reverse complement strand
CTCAATCTCCCAAACCCTATATCGAATATCATAAATCATAATCCCTATACCCTAAACCCTACACCCTCATCCCTCATCCCTATACCCTATACCCTCAACTTTATAACCTAAACCGTGAACATTATCCATCAACCATAAACTTAAACCCTGAACCCTACATTCAATCTTGTAACCTAAACCCTAAATCCTAAACTCAATACCTTCAACCCTATACCCAATATTATAAACCCTAATCCCTATACACTATACACTTAACCCTGTACCCTCAACCTTGAACACTATCCTTCAACCCTCAATCATATACCTTAAACCCTAAATCCTACACCCTCAACCCTCATACCTATACCCTATACCATAAACATTATCCCTTAACTCTATACCCTCAACCCTATACTCAATCCATAAACTCTACACTCTCAACCCTTTTATACCTTATACCCTCAACCCTATACCCAATATCTTAAAACCTAATCCCTATACCCTATATACTTAACCTTGACCCTCAACCATAAACCCACAACCCACAACCCTATACTAAAACCATAAATCCTATACCCTACATACTTAACCCTATACTCTCAACCTTGAACACTATTCCTCAACCCTCAAACCTATACCTTAAACCTTAAACCCTACACCCTCATCCCTATACCCTATACCCTTAACCTTATACCCTAAACCTTGAAAATTATCCCTTGACACTATAATTAAACCCTAAACCCTACACTCTCAACCCTCAACCCTATACCTTATACCCTAAGCCATATACCCAATATGGACTAAACCCTAATCCATATACCCTATACACTTAACCTAATATTCTCAAACCTCAACCCTCAACCCTCAACCCTATGCTTAAACCCTAAAACCTACATTCAACCTTGTACCCTATACCCAATATCCTAAAACTTAATACCTATACCCTATATACTTCACCCTCTACCCTCAACCCTGAACACTATCCCTCAACCCTCAAACCTATACCTTAAACCCTAAACCCTACACCCTCATCCTTATACCCTATACCCTCAACCTTATACCCTAAACCCTTAACATTATTCCTCAACCCTATACTTAAACCCTAAACCCTACATTCTCAACCCTTAACCCTATACCTTATACCCTAAACCCTACACCCTAAATCCTACATGCAATATCCTAAACCCTAATCCCTATACCCTATACACTTAACCTTATACACTCAACCCTCAACCTATACTTAAACCCTTAACCCTACATTCAACCTTGTACCCTAAACCCAATACCCTCAACCTTATACCAAATATCCTAAACCCTAATCCTTATACCCTATACACTTAACCCTATACCCTCAAACATGAACACTATCCCTCAACCCTCAAACCTATTCCTTGAACACTATCCCTCAACCCTATACCTTAAACCCTAAATCCTAAACCCTCAACCCTCACCACCATACCTTATACCCTCAACCTTATAACCTAAACCCTAAACATTATCCCTCAACCCTATACCCAATATTTTAAACCCTAATCCTTATACCCAATACACTTAACCCTATACCTTCAACCTTGAACACTATCCCTCAACCCTCAACCCCATGCCTTAAACCCTAAAACCTACACCCTCAACCCTCATCCCTATACCCTATACACTCAACCTTATACCATAAACCCTGAACATTATCCATCAACTCTATAATTAAACCCTAAACCCTACACTCTCAATCCTTAACCCTATACCTTATATCCTAAACCCTACACCCTAAACTCTATACCCAATATCCTAAACCCTAATCTCTATACCCTATACACTTAACCTTATACCCTCAACCCTCAGCCCTATACTTCCCTAAATCCTACATTCAACCTTATACCCTAAAACCTCAACCTTAAATCCAATACCCTCAACCCTATACTAAATATCCTAAACTGTAATCCCTATACCCTACATAATTAACCCTACACTCTCAACCCTTAACACTATACCTCAACCCTCAAACCTATACCTTAAACCATAAATCATACACCTTCAACCCTCATCCCTATACCCTATACCATCAATCATATACCCTAAACCCTGAACATTATCCCTCAACCCTATAATTAAGCCCTAAACCCTACACTCTCAACCCTTAACCCTATACCTTATACCCTAAACCCTACACCCTATAGCAAATATCTTAAACCATAATCCCTCTACCCTATACACTTAACCTAATACCCTCAAATCTCAATGCTCAACCCTATACTTAAACCCTAAAACCTACATTCAACCTTGTACCCTAAACCCAATACCCTCAACCGTATACCCAATATCCTAAACCCTAATCCCTATACCCTATATACTTAACCCTATACCATCAACCTTAAACACTATCCCTCAACTCTCAAACCTATACCTTAAACCCTAAACTCTACACCCTCAACCCTCATCCCAATACCCTATACCCTCAACCTTATACCCTGAACCCTAAACATTATCCCTTAGCCCTATACTTAAACCCTAAACCCTACAACCCTTAACCCTACACCCTAAATCCTATACCCAATATCCCAAACCCTAATCCATATACCCTATACACTTAACCTTATACGATCAACCCTAAACCCAATACCCTCAACCCTATACCCAATATCCTAAACCTTAATACCTATACCCTATATACTTCACCCTCTACCCTCAACTTTGAACACTATCCCTCAACCCTCAAACCTATACCTTAAACCCTAAACCCTACACCCTCAACCCTCATCCCTATACCCTATACCATCAACCTTATACCCTAAACCCTAAAAATTATCCCTCAACCCTATACTTAAGCCCTAAACCCTACACTCTCAACCCTTAACCCTATACCTTATACCCTAAACCCTATACCAAATATCTTAAACCTGAATCCCTATACCCTATACACTTAACCTAATACCCTCAACCCTCAACCCTATACTTAAACCTTGTGCCCTAGGCCAATGCCCTCAGCCATATACCCAATATCCTAAGCCCTAGTCCATGCCCTGTATGTAATCCTATGCCCTCAATCCTAGAAGCATATCCTTGACTCTCAGACATTATACATGGAGCCCTAAAACCCTGCACCATCAGCCCTCATCCCTATGCCCTATGCCCTATGCCCTCGACATACCCTGAGCCATAGAGCATTGTCCATGACCTTTATGTGATGCCTGGCCCTCTGACCCCAGCCAACCCTATACATGGAGCCCTAGGCCCTATGCATGGGGTTGCCTCAGCCCTCAGCCCTCAACCCATTCAATGTGCCCTAAAGACCTCAGCCTAGGACTCAATGCCCTCAGGCCTATACCAAATATCCTAAGCCCTGATCCCTATGCCCTGCATGACCCTATGCCTATGCATGACCCTATGCCCTCAGCCTTGGACACTGTCCCTCAGCCCTCAGACCTGTTCCTTAAAGGCTTAGTCCCTCTACACTGAGACCTCATCCTATACTGTATGCCCTCAGCCCATGCCTAGGCCTTTAACATTATCCCTTAACCCTATACTTATATCCTCAACCCTACACTCTCAACCCTTAACCCTATACCTTATAACCTAAAACCTATACCCAATATCTTAAACCCTAATCCCTATACCCTCTATAATTAACCTTATACCCTCAACCCTATACTTAAACCCTAAACCCAGTACCATCAACCCTCGATATCCTAAACCTAATATCTATACCTTATAAACTTAGCCCTATACCCCTAACCTTGAACACTAGGGGGAAGGTGGGAGAGAGAGAGAGAGTGAGAGAATGGTGAGATAGAGAGGAGAGAGTGAGAGAAAAAGAGGGGGAGAGAGAGTGAGAGATAGGGAAAGAGGTAGAGAGGGAGACATAGGTGAGATAGAGAGATAGAGAGAGAGGTATGTCAGGAGAGGGAAATGGGATATACCAATAAGTAGAGATGGAAGGAGAGGTAGAGATATAGGGAGGTGAGATAGAGAGGAGTGAGTGAGAGAGAAATATGGGGGAAAAGAGGGAGAGAGAGTGAGAGATAGGAGAGATAGAGAGTAGAGAGGGAAAGAGGTAGGGAGGGAGACATAGGTGAGATAGAGAAAGAGAGAGAGAGATGGAAGGAGAGATATGGAGAGGGGAGATAAAGATAAGTAGAGGAAAGGAGAGGTAGAGATAGAGATAAGTAGAGAGGGGAGGGAGGGAGGGAGGGAGAGGTATGGAGGAGATAGAGGTGAGTGTGTGTGTGTGAGAGAGAGAGAGGGGGATAGGAGAGATAAAGAGAAGTAGAGAGAGAGAGGGATAGAAGAGATAAAGAGAGGCAGGGTGGGAGAGAGAGGGGAGCGAGAGAGAGGTAAAGAGGGACATGTGAGATAAAGAGATGTAGAGAGAGAATGGTTAGATAGAGAAAGAGGGGGAGGGAGATGTAGGTGTGTGTGTGAGAGAGAATGGTGAGATAGAGTGGAGAGAGTAGGGAGTAATGGAGGGAGAGGTAGGTAGAGAGAGGGAGAGGGGAGATATAGAGAAGTAGAGAGGGAAGGAGAGATGGAGGGATAGGTAGGGAGGGAGGGAGAGATAGGTGAGAGAGAGAGTAGAGAGGGAAGGAGGGTGAGATGGAGGTAGGGAGAGTGAGATGGATAGAGAGTGGTGAGATAGAGATTAGAGAGGGAATGAGAGAATGAGAGAGAGAGAGAGAGGGGGGGAGGGAGGGAGGGAGAGGTAAAAAGGGAGGGGTGAGATAAAGATAAGTAGAGAGAGAATAGTGAGATAGAGAAATGGAGAAAGTGGGAGAGATGAAGAGAGAATGGTGAGATAGAGAGGAGAGAGTGAGAGATAGAGGGGGAGAGAGGGAGGGACAAAGAGAGAGTGAGAGAGAGCTAGACAAAGAGAGTAAAGAAGGAAAGAGGTCGAGAGGGAGACATAGGTGAGATAGAGAGATAGATAGATAGAAAGATGGAAAGAGGGAGAGGGAGAGAAGTATAGAGGGGGGAGTGAGAGAGAGAGAGAATGGAAAGATAGAGAGTAGAGATGGAAAGAGAGAATGAGAGAGAGGTCTAGAGCATATGGGATACATAATGAGAGAGAAATATGATACAACTTACTAATTACTGAAATTTGACCTCTTGATTATTAAAATTTGACATGTTGATTACTAAAATTTAACTGTCTAAATTTTTTTAAGATCTTCCAAAAACTAGAATTTGCATTATAACTCCTAGAGATCTGAAACCACTCTCAAACATCTTGAAACTATATACATGGAATATAACTTAAAGTATAATTAAGTAAATGTCCATATGTAAATGCCAACTTAAATGTTTATTTCAGGTATATAGTTTCCCTAAAAAAATAAGAAGAAAGAGAAAAATAAGAGAAAAATAATTCAACGTAGACCAAAAACAAGTGCAATATAGTGCACTCACATTTTTCCAATGCATTCACAAAACATGAGCACGATATAACACACACACACAATTTGGAAATGCTTTTTGGCACGTTTTGGTAATGCATTTTGGCACATTTTTTGAAATTCATTGACAATGAACAAATTTCAATACAAAACATAATGTGAGTGCATTATAACATGCTTGTGTTATGTCTTTCATTGGGAATCCCCAAGCCTTAGGATTGGATTTGCTTTGTATTTACAACCCAAAGGCTTGGAGTGCCTTCCCAATGTCCAAAGATGTGTTTTTGCATATTTTACAGGATTTCACATAATCTCATTCGTGCTAGCCATAAGGTTTGCACGTGCTTCAGGATTGAGTAAATTGAACACTTGGGTAATCCTAGGCTCTCTCTTAGCTATTTAACGATGTAATTTTTTTCACATTTTGACAGTGTTAAGGCTTTCATCTTCAATTTCTTTTGTTTGTGTGTTTGTTTTTTGTCAAAAACCAATGTTTGGTATTTTTTCCTTTATTTTTTAACCGTTCATTGAAATTTCAAATAAATTACATTTTTATAAACTAGACTCCATTCTACACTTATTAAAAAAAATGATTTTTGATTATTTTTCAAAAATTATAGGGGTGGCATGACCAAAACTCTATTTTTAAGGATGTGTCCACTTTGAAAATTAGTAAAAAATCAAATATTCATTAAAAAATTATTAGAAAAATTGACCATAAACTACATGTTGTTAGCTAATTTCTCACTAAAGCGATTTTAAAAATACCAAAAAAGGTTAACCTTTTGAGGTATCCACAAAAGATGCATGTTATGTTTTTTTGACAAAAATAACACCAATTTTTGTGGCTCCCTTTTTTGAACCCCTTAATCTCTACCATTTTTTTAAAAAAAACTAGTAGTTTAGAAAGTAGACTCAGAGCACTATGAGCATTATTTTTGTTACATTTTAAAACTTTGAGTGTAACTATCCTCAATTTCTCATCCAAGGTCAATATTTCCTGATTTTAGAAAAAAGTGGCCACTTAAGACCCCTTTTTGGCCCCCCATCTCTCTACACTTACCTATAATTACATTCACTATCTTGCTTCAAAGGCTTACAACATGAGACATCAACCTTTAATGAATCACATACACAACCACTGTATAGATTATAATCTTTTGAATTGATATGTGACACAATACTCTTCACAATACTAGTGAAACAGTTAAGGCAATAACAACGGATTTTTCAAAAGTGACAATCTTTAGGTTAGTATTGACTAAAACTTAGGTCAACAATGGTCAAAACTTAGTACAATAGCGGCAAAATTCAAGAAAAAAGTGGTTGGAATATCAATAGTGGCCCTATTTTTAGAATTTCTAGTTTTGTTTTAACAACAACTTGGACAAGTTTGCAACTTTGAGATGTTTGGTGGATTTGATTGTTTTGAGAATATTTGTTTGAGATTTGGCAATTGATAAAGCACTTTAATCAAAGTACACAAAATTGACCGAAATGTTTTGATGATAAGGAGCAAAAATCAACCCATGTTTAAATTGGTAATAACATCGAAAGATATCAAACAATATTATCTCTAAAGGTCAAATTGGCCAATGGCGACACTTTCAAGCCCGCAACTTGGAAGTGTTGGAAGTGGATTCACTCTGAGAGGGGGGGTGAATCAAAGTGAAACAATTTTAACTTTTGACTTTGAATGCACAATGAAACTTTTTACTAATTTTAACCCAATGTGACATATTTGTTTTATGCAAGTGAACATTAACACTTTAGATCAGATTGACATGAAACTTGACTAACATTTACAACTGATATTAAAAGCATCATGTGATATTTTTCAATTAATGTGTGAACAATCTTGTTTATTCTTTTGAAATAGAACTACAACTTTGCCCAATGCAAATTTAACTTGCTTTACGGAAGGTTTTTTTTTTTTAAATTAGATTTGAACAATTTTAACTTTGCATGATAGACTTGAACATTTTGAAATATGAACCTTTTGAACACACTAAAAGTATCAGAGCATTGACTAAATGAGCACATTAACATGAAACAAAATGAGAGACAAATAACATCACATAACACAAAATTTCTTTAGTGGAAAAACCCTCGTGGGGTATAAGAAACCACTCATTAAAATTTCCTTTTCAATAATCAACGAGCACCAACTCTGTAACAATGGTGGAGCAACAACTCAACACCTTTTCTGAAGCACCAACTTCATAGGAGCACCAACCCCTCAATGCACAAAGTCACTCTCTAAAATGTAAACCACCAATGACTTTACAACTGCACTTTATTTGCAATCCCAAAATCATTAATGAATATAGAAATATAAAAGATATTCAATGATTCCAACTACAATATGAACTGTTCATATTAGTACCACAATAATTTCTCATAAATATGAATGATATCTCTATTATAAGAACCAAATATTTTACACAATAAAAACCCTCTTTCCTCTTCTCAAATATTGTAGATATAACAATGATATAACCAACAAATGCTCTATTCAGACTATTTCATCTCATCATCGTGTCATATGTTTCTGCCAAGTATATATACAATGTTTACAAACAGTTATCCATCCTTTTCAAAAACCCGTATTCAATAACCAGGGTTTATAAACTAGTAGATAATGTAGTTAAATCATGATACCCATAATGGGTTTTAAGAATATCCAAAGAAATTCAATGTATAGCCACTGAAAATGATAAAACCCTTGAGCAGACTCGGGTTAGTAAAAACTAAGATTAATCTTTAACACATTTCTAATCTCCGTCAAAATCTTAACCATAAAAATGGTTATATTTGAAACTAACAAAAGATCTTTCAAACCGAAAACCAATTACCTATCAAGGTGGCCAAACTTTTACCAGCTGACTATGTGAAACTTTCATAACGACCTCACTAAGCTCTTCCAGCTTTCAGCTCAAAAATTAGTTGTATACTATGACTTCACAACCTTCATGGTGGCACTACTAGGGTTCACTATGTTTTCACAATGAAATAAATCTTTTGTTTACCCTTTTTCCTCCTTCATTGAAACCCCAAAACAAAATGAATGAAAATTGAAATCAAAAAATCATATTACAATCATTTTGGAATCCATGTAATTGACACAATGATGCATTAAATGAGTGCCAAATCATAAGCCACGCGTGCTATCCAAGTCATCGTGTCAATACAATCAACATGCTCATTGAAACAATAATATTGTCGCCACCATGTAAGCAATACAAGTGTAATACATATGCGGACAACCCAAGTCTTCAAATAACGTGTATTTGACTGTTGTGCAATGTATAAGCCTGATAACAATAAAATATGACCGACCTTCAATCAAAAGCCAAAGAAAATGCCAACTTTCCAATCACTTTATAAGTGATATTTATAAAAACCATAGTGAATTTTGTCGACCTTATGTGCTAAAACAATGCACTTTAAAAACAAATAGAAATGTCTTAATGTCGACCAAGGCATTTACCAAAAACTTATATCACTAATAAACCATATGCCAAGATATGTGTAAATATGAAATGTGAAGGCCCAAGTATATGTCAAAATACACTTTGTAAGAAATGATGTGAAAAGTCCAAGCAATACCATTACTTATGAAGCTATATAGAGTAGCCAACTCAAGAATACAAATTTGACTATGTAGCAACTATGTGAGCAAGCAATATTCCTCATGTGAACTGAAGCCAAATACCATAGAACCAAAAGACATATTACCTTCCATTTGAGTAGTGATGTAATAATGCAATCACCTGTATAAGCAAGATAACCTTTATTTGCACATGAAGCTCAGCCTAATTAGTACCACAAGATATAACAAATCTGAATGTAAACCAAAGCAATAATTATGTCCATAGCCAAGATACTGAATGGAGTATCACAATATCAATGCCATGAATCATAACACCAAAGTTCTAGAACTGAACCAATAAACATGCCAAAGCCAATTTGCCATATTATCAGTTTTGACATCAAGGACAAATATGTACAAAGAGAAAGTCAACAGGAAGCTCCTTCAAAGTAAGGTAGGGACACCCTTTTGAGTGTATACACTTAAGTCTTTTGAGAATGGACAAATAGTGGCCTTTAGAAATGGAAGGATGATCCAATCACCCTCTCCTCGAAAAGCTACAAGTGACTTATACAAGCTGGAGATTTTTGTCTCAATTCAAGGGAGTTCATATGGTGAGTAAAGTTCTTTAGAGTATGGTGTGCATCTCTTGCACTAAACTATGTTGCCAAGTATAATATCTCAATAAAAAAGTGGGTAAAACTACTTTAAATCTCTTAGTCAGTGCTCAAGGGACTCAATGCCTGGCTAATGTCCAACAAGCTACTTAAAGCTTTAACCACTCCTTCTAGGGGCTCTATATACTTGAAGGTACCTACCTATTTTGAACGACACTATCAATCAAGTAATCATCAGTTAGATTTAAAAGGAAAGTAGACTGTGAAAAACACCTTCCTAATACTAATCTTTAGTAGAGAGATACATAAAACCTTTCAAAACTTGCAATTACAGAACATAAATATGCACATAGATGAAACAAGAATAGACAATAAAACATCAAAATAGGATTTATGTGGGAAAACCTCTCAGGAAAAAACCCACACACCAAAGCAGAGATCTCTTGTATTATCATTAAACGTAAATTACATACAAGTTATAGAGCTATGATCTTTTAAGTGTTTATTAAAAGAACGAATCCGAAAATATTCCCTTACAATTGCTTTGATCATCCTGCTACTCAATGCACTATTGCATTACATACAAATTTCTCAGCGTTTCTAGAAAATCGATGTTCCAACTTCCATACTAGACAAATAGTCACAAACAAACTAAATATCACCTTCTTCCATTGTCAAAAGACCATCAAAATGTTTCAAAGGAACATAAAACCATGTCTCTCTGAATTCTCACTGCCACCCTGATACGGTTATCACTCCATCCTATTGAGATGTTGAAGGGAAAATGTAGCAAATCCTTTTGATATGACAAAATCTTACCGACAAAGTCTCATCAAAATGTTGAAGAGACTAATCTTGTCTTCTCACCGAAAATCACCTGTCTCTTCAATGAAGTGATCCTTCCTCCCATTGGGATATCAAAGGGAATTCTAAACAACTGATATCGATAACAATATGTCTCTCTGATACCAACACACCAACTTCGTGAACATCCTATCAAAATTTCAAAGGGACAAGCCTCAAGGTATCACGCGATATCATATTATCTCATGATACATATCCATCAAAATATCAAAGGGACCACATTTTAGGTCCCGCTGATATCCTCATGTCTCCTTGAAACTTCCCTTCCAACCATTCATCAAAATGCCAAAGAGACTCCCAAGTGACTCCCTCCAACATGGTGAAGTCTCGCCGATGAGCACTTATAGACATGTTGAAGAGATTGCCAAGTGACCTCCGATATTGACTTGTCCCTCTGATGTCCCTTCTCACAATCCATCAAAATGTCAAAGGGACTACAAAATAGCTCCCTTTGACATTGTAATGTCTCATTGATGAAGCTATTAGGATGTCGAGGAGACTATCCACTAAGTCCTGCCAACATGTTCCTATCAACTTGATGAAGCTAAAGCCCGAACTTTCAAAACCTTTTACACTAGTAAGTTTGAGGCATATTTTTCTCAACATTCTCCCACTTGACGAAGAACTTATTGGCTCCTTCCAATTCTTGAAGTCAATGACTATTCTAGGCCCTAAGGGCCATCGAACTGGTGCACCATTTAAACTTATCTGTGCTCATAGGCTTCATCAATGCATCAACAACATTTGCTAGAGTATCAATTTTTTCTGGACTAAACTTTCCATCCTCCACCATATCACAAACAAAGTGGTAGTGCACGTCAATATGTATCATCTTGGCATGGAAGGTTGCATTTTTTTCCAAATAAATGGCACTTTGATTGTTACAACAAATAATAATCTTCCCCACATCAAAACCAACATCAAAACACAATATTCTAAGCCAAATGGATTCCTTGAAAGTGTGAGTTGCTGCCATGTACTCAACCTCAGTAGTGGATAAAGTGACTATAGGCTGCCGCTTGCTCATCCAACTAACTACACCACTAAACAACGCGAATTCACATTCACTGGTGGATCTTCTATTGTCAATGTCCCCTACCCAATCAAAATCCACATACACATGAATGCTAATTGAACTCTGAGATCTAGTAGAGTAACCATGATCACATAAGGTATACTCATAAGTACCCTTCAAATACCTGAAAACTCTCTTCACAACAATGCCAATACAACCTTCTTGGATTAGCCATAAACTGACTAAGCACTCCCACTACTTGGGAAATGGCTGGCCTAGTGTAGACCATTACATACATTAAACTTCCAACTGCACTTGCATAAGGTACCTTGGTCATGTCCTCCACCTCAATAGGAAATTTTGGACAATATTCAACATAAAGTTTCATTCCCTAGAACACTAGAACAACTAACTGCTTGCAACCCACTATATTAAACCTCTATAGGATATAATTTATATTCTTTCTCTGGCTGAGCCAAAGTTTTCTATTTCCCCCATCCCTTCTAATTTGCATCCCCAAAATATACCTAGTCGAACCTAGATATTTCATCTCAAATTATGTTGACAATTGAGATTCTAATTCAAAAATCTACCCTTACTATTCCCAATGGACAACATATCATCCACATATAGGGAAATAATAAGAAGA
>VDFB02258116.1:0-85427 GCA_007258455.2 Sequoia sempervirens | reverse complement strand
AATCTCTTAGGGTTAGTGGAAACAACTTAGCCAAGATCTTATCTTCATATAGAAAAATATAAGAATGTTATAACAAAATCTTGGAAATGAACACTAAGGTTACCCTTTCCATTATAAATTCAAATCTCTAAGGTGTCACAAACTATAGAGGTAATAGCCATGTAAAAAATTCATAAGTGAGTGATGTTCGATCTATAGGGTTATATGTAATTACATTCTTGTTATTATTATTAATTTATATCTTAATATTGGCTAGATCTTTTCATAAATTATCCAAGGTGGATGTGGAGAAAATATATGTAAGATAAATTGATGAGATAATAGAGGAGGTGTAATGAGGGTGTGTGAACATTATGAGATCATACTATAAGAAGGATCCAATATGGGATGAAATATGAGAAAAATAAAATACATAAGGTATGAAGGAGGGATGGTGTGATGTGAGTTGAAGGTATAACAATGGTAGGTATTTTGGTAGAAAGATAATCTATGATTGGAATTCCAAAGGAAGTGGGCCCACTAGAGGTAGGTATAGAAATAGTAGGAGTGATATTAGGAGTGGTAATACTAGTAATAATGACCTTGTAAGTGGTAGTAGTGGGGTTAGGGGACTCAAATTAATAGTAAGGATTGGAGGAACCACTGTTAGGAGAGGCCATCGAGGATCTAAATACCTATATAATATATGTGCCAAAAGGGGCATCAATTAATGTCTTATGTAATATAATAGCTAGTTGAGTGGGAGATTCAATATGAGTGTGTCAATAAGAATTTTTCTTGTATGTGTAACATATTTATTAGCTACATGAGCATCACGATCATAATATTTTTGGATAGCATGATCATCACAAGTGTTCTCAACATGAGCATTAGAAAATACTTCATTTTTTATTTGATTGGGTAACCATAGTAGGATCGAGACGAGAACCCATTTAGAAAGGAATATTAGTATCATGACTAGATGATGGCATAAATAAAGCAATATGGCTATAACAGAAGAAATAATAATAAAGTATATCACTTTCAAAGTTATAAAAAACTAAAAAATAGTATTATATCAAATATAAACATGAACCCCTAAAATCCAATATGTAGGTGTGTGTAGTGGACAAGGGAGAGGTCACATAGTAAAGTTCAAACCATAAAAAAAGATATAACTATAAAGCACCAACAAGGAGCATTATAAAACCTAATAAGATTTGGAAATATGATAAAAAAAAACACAAATCTATTGACCTACTTACAAAGAAAGATAAACCATACAAAAAAACCCTATAGTGGTGCAAGAGCAACCAAGTTCACCAAAAGAGTAAGGGAATATTTGAATCCAATTTACATAAATGTAGGTTAATTAAATAAATACAAATGATAATTACACAATTAACCTAGATTTAATTAGGATTTAGATTAATAAAAAATGATATTATATATAGAAATTAAATGCAATGGATAGTGGTACTTAGCTTTGGGAACAAATACAAATCTAAAGAATATTGATGTAATACTTGAATCGATTGCCACATGCACACAAATTTATTCTCATAATCTAGAAGATGTTTAAGGCTCTACATACATTTATAATTCATTGAGGTTCAAATTTGAGCTCCTTAATTTCAAACTTGAGTGTTGTGTAGTATGGATTTTTAGTTATAATTTTTATAATGTTTAGAAGATGAGAAAATAATTCCTTTGGTCTAATGGAAAAATGAAACATGAAAATAAATATTGTTAACTAGAATTGGTGCAATTTTCCTAAAATTTTGGGTAGTTTAAGGCTTAAAGAGATGAAATGGCGTGGAATTGCTTTGGATGTGAAGTTGATTTTAAAATATTTTGATGGAAAAGAACCATACAAAAAATCCTTGTTAGGAATATAATCTCAAATTCTAAACCAAAAAAGGGAAATTGTGGATTAATTTTCACCCTCAAGGCCTGCTATTCGAAAAGTTTGTTGTCTCTCCCTTTGGCTCCAAAGTA
Source organism: Sequoia sempervirens (assembly GCA_007258455.2). Taxonomy (NCBI): domain Eukaryota; kingdom Viridiplantae; phylum Streptophyta; class Pinopsida; order Cupressales; family Cupressaceae; genus Sequoia; species Sequoia sempervirens. The sequence goes on along the minus strand of VDFB02258116.1, from coordinate 83,450 downwards.
TTTGGTAGAATATGCAAGTCTTGGGAAAGTGTTAAACATTTGATCAATAATAAGGATGCTTTATCAAGAAAAGAAAATGATTTTTTTTTTTCATTTATATCCATGTGGTGGAACCTCCATTGGAGTAATAAATCATTGGTATTAAATCAAGGTTGTTTTGCAAATAATTGGGCTTTAAAAGGTATTGATAATTTTAGTAGTATTTTGCATAATGGAAAAATTAAGGACTGTGACTCCTTGCACAAAAAAAATTAATATTCCTAAGATTCAAATAAGAACTTTTCTCTTGTTAAGAAAGCATTCTTTAGTTTTAAATTTCTTGTTGAAACCAAATTCATCACAAAAGTTTTGGAAAATCTCATATGATCTGACATAACTATGGAAAAAGGTACTTTCAAAAAGGTTTATGCTTTGTTGGTAGATATGAGAGAGGCTTTATGTCATATTTGTGATGTTTGGAACCCTAATATCTCAAAAAAAAATCTATCCAATGTTTTGAGGTATATGTGGTACATTTGTAAGCCAAAAAAGATTTGTTTTAGATGGCTTATTGTGCTTAAAAAAATGTTTATTTTGATGGTTTACATAATGATGCAGGAGCATCTAGCGGTGTAGGGAAATCTTGCATCATGCAAAAAAAAATGGTTTCTTTATTTTCTTTAGTTGTTTTGAGTCCCATGATGGCACTTAAGGGGTGTAAGACAGTAAGACATAAAAAGTAGTGAAAAATGGGCACTTACTATTTTTAGTAATTTGGCCTAAACGAGCTCATATGGACCTAAAACTTTACCCCAAGGAGCAGAACTGAAAAACATTTCCAATCGTGAAATAATAACCTCAATACCCTTCATGGTTTGGGTGATATTAAAGTTTTTGTCTCGAGAAATTTCTCCAATGCAGCTTCAATTTCAGATATGAAGACTTTATAGGCCCTGAAACAACTTGAAAAGTTGATGAACCAACCTACAGTAGGTTCACACACTATAGATCTCTTATCTCTTTGAGAGATTTCCAACGATATGCAATAATAGAAAATTAGACACCTGGATCAAAAGTTATGGCCCCACAAAGTTGCCCCTCTAAAAAGTGAATTTCATTAAAATTTCTTCTTAGGCCAAAAATAAAATGGTGAGACTTTTGGCACCAAAATAAAAGGGAAAGTTGAACTTTCTAGAACATTCTAGGGTAGTTATTCGGTAAAATAAAGAGGGTTAAGTGGGGGTTGTAGAAGGTGGCTCCAATAGTGTAGATCGTGGCTCCAAATAATATATTTTCTCTTCAGAGTTGATTTTGTTGTAATGAATCAAGCCCATGAGGTTGTAGCATGTAAGTTTTGAGTCTATAATTTCATTATCTGAAAATAATTGAAAGTGGGTTATTTTTCTATCTTGCATCTTCTATTTCAGTATCTATTATTGTGATTTGTGTGGTTTCGGGTGGCTTGGCCCTCATCAAGTGGTATCAGAGCAGGAGTTTTTGAGCCTATAACAAAGCATCAAACATGAAGAAGTTGCAATAGGACATGTGAGTGTGGGTTGAGTTCAAGATGCCTCCAAGAATTTCCCAAAATGGAAAAGGTAGAGGCCAAGGTGGTGGAGGAAGAGATCCACCTAGAGATGAAATTAGGGCCCTTAAAAGGAAATTAGAAACCAACAAGAGGTTCAAAGAAGAGATGTGCAACAAGACAAAGATGCCAATGAAGATGAAACAAAAGAGGAAATGGAAGAGGAAGAGCAGGATCTAATGGATCCTAGAGAAAGAAGATTGTTGTGAGTGATCTCAAGCATTGGGAAGAGACCTAAAATGGAGGTTTCGACTTTCAATGGAAGTTTGAATCCTGAAGAATTGATCAATTGGATCAATGACATGGAGGAATTTTTTGAGTTTGAGGAGATTGAAGATCCCCACAGAGTGAGGTTTTCAAAGACAAAATTGAAAGGTCATGCCATTATATGGTGGAAAGAGGTCTAGTTAGAAAGAGGAAGAAAAGGGAAAGATAAAATTTCTAGATGGGACATAATGGTTTCAAAATTGAGAAACAATTTATTCCAGTCGATTATGAATTGGAGCTACTCAAGAAGATGCAGAGCTTGAGGTAAGGAACAAGGATAGTGAAAGAATACACTGAGGAATTTCACAAGGTCCTAATTCAGATAAGACATTCTAAGGTGAATAAAGAGAAAGTTTCTCATTATATTAACGGGTTGAAGCTAAGCATACAGGAAAAATTGGCACTAGTAATAATGACCACCATTGAGGATGCTTATCAATTTTCTCTAAAGGTTGAAGAACGTCTGAACAAGAGGTTTGAGAAAAAAACAACAAGGTGGAGGCTACAGAGGAAATACCAATGGAAAATCATATGGAGGTTGAAATGAAGATCAAAATAAGGGTGAAGGCTCCAGTAGCAGCCAAAACCAGAAAGGAGATAACACATACCATCCTTGTGATCAGAATAATAGAGACCAAAGAGGAAGAGGAAGATTTGGATGAGGACCGCGAAGAGGAGGCTTTCGTGGAACCTATTTCCAATGTGAAGAAGGAAATAGAGCCTATGAGTGTCCTCAACATCAAGGAAGGACAAATAGAAGACCTGAGGGTAATGCACGAGTTGCACATGTAGATGAAGATGTCGAGTCTTTACATTTTGAGGATGCAAAAAGAGGAGAGGTTCTTGTTACTAGAAGAGCCTTGTTGAATGAGGAGAAGGAACCAACTCAAAGGAAGAATTTGTTTCACACAAGATGTAAGTGTGAAGGTAAAGTTTGCAATGTTATTATTGATGGAGGTAGTACTAATAACCTTGTTTTAGAAGAAATGGTTAGTAATTTGCAGTTGGAGAGAAGAAGGCATCCAAACCCATACCAAATTTCTTGGTACAGAAGGACCATAAAGCCTTGGTAAATGAACAATGTCTGGTAAAGTTCAATATTGGAAATTACCATGATGAGGTACTATGTGCTATTATGCCTATGGATGTTTTTCATATGTTGTTAAGCAGACTGTGGAAATTTGATCGGCGAGCAGTACATGATGGACATGACAACACCTATTCCTTGACAAAGGATGGGGTTTGTCATAAGTTGAAGCCCTTGAAAGAGGCAGAAGAAAATGTATGTAGTAATGCAAGAATTTATTTGGTTGATGGAAGAAATTTCCTAGAAGGTATGAGGCATGAGCATATGTGTTTTGCATTGACCCCTAGAATTGATAAAGAAGATACTACTGAGGTACCTATAGAGGTTTCAAATTTGTTGAATGAGTTTCAAGCTATTATTTATGATAACATACATGAAGGTTTGCCTCCAATAAGAAATATTAGTCATAGGATGGACTTGATTCCTGGACCCAATTTGTTGAATAAGGCAGCTCATCATATGACTCCAACAGAGAGTGAAGAGTTGAACAAACAAGTGTAAGAGTTTTTGGGAAGGGATTGATCAGAAAGAGTTTGAGTCCACATGTAGTACCTGTAGTACTAGCACCAAAGAAAGATGGGGAATGGTGGATCTGTATAGATTCTAGAGCCATCAACAAGATCACTATCAAGTATAGATTTCCCTTGTCAAGAATGGATGACATTATGGATTGTTTGAGTGGAGCTGAGTACTTCACACAGATAGATTTGAAGATCAGATATCACCAGATCCTTATTAGAGGAGATGAATGGAAGGAAACCTTTAAAACCAAGGATGGTTTGTATGAGTGGTTAGTCATTCCTTTTGGGCTAACCAATGCACCGGGCACATTTATGCGGCTTATGAATGAGGTATTGAAAAAAAATTAGGAAAATTTGTTATTGTTTATTTGGATGATATTTTTATTTTCAATAAGATATTGGAGGAGAACTTGATGCATATCCGAAGAGTTTTTGAGAAGCTAAGGGAGGAGAATTTGTTGATTAATTTGAAGAAATGTAGTTTTGTGTAGAGAGAGTTGGTGTATCTAGGATTTGTTGTCTCAACAGAGGGTCTTAAAATGGATCTAGAGAAGGTGGGAGCTATCATTGAATGGCCTACTCTGAGGAATGTTCTAGAGGTAATATCATTTCATGGTCTAGCAAGTCTTTATAGAAATTTTATTAAGAATTTCAGTAGTATTTGTGCACCTCTAACTGAAGCAATGAGAGGGGATAGAAAAGAGTTTAAGTGGACTATAGGAGCAACCAAAATTTTTGATATGTTGAAGAAGAAAGTTACAGAGCAACCTATTTTGGAACTTCTAAATTTCAATAAGGTCTTTTAGGTAGATTGTGATGCTAGTGACACTACCATAGGAGTTTTTTTGAGTCAAGAAGGTAAGCATGCTGCCTATTTTAGTGAGAAGTTGAATGATGCTAAGAATAAATATTATGTCTATGATCAGGAGTTTTACGCTATAGTTCAGGCTTTGAAGAAATGGAGACACTATTTGTTGCCAAAAGAATTTGTTTTATATATTGATCACCGAGCTTTGTAGTATCTCAATAGTCAAGGAAAGTTAAATCAAAGGCACTTAAAGTGGGCTGATTTTTTGTAGAGCTATACCTTTGTTTTGAAGCACATAAGTGGAAGGTCAAACAGAGTTGCAAATGCCTTGAGTAGAAGGAAAAAAATTTTGATAGAAATGAATATAGAGGTTGTTGGGTTCAATGAACTCAAGATTTTGTATCTTGAAGATACAAACTTTGCAGAAGCTTGGAAGGTTTGTTTGGAACCTATATCTAAGGGTTAATTTTTAGGTTAGTTAGATGTTAGCAAATCAACAATGCATATAAACCCAAAGAACTATGAAGTACAAAGGAAATTAAAAGAAAGAACGATTATACTTGTCGTTCATCGAATCTTCCATGATTACCTTCATAGCACCTCCTAACTTGCTGCAAATGTATTGCCCTCAGATTGAACGTGTGAGCAATTTGATGCAGAAGACTAAGTCCTACACAAGCTTTGAAGGATTTAAATAAAAATTATGCCTATGCCTATGACAAAAAGACTCTAAACTGCCAAATAACTCTAAGTCTTAATGTGCCAGAATAACGAAATTCTTGTGTCTAATCCCAAAATGTGAGCAAAATAGCATTTTATAGAAAATGCAATTTTGAATGGACAAACGAGATCGACTTTTGACAGAGACCTAAAATCAGAGGACAAGATTTAATCTGATAATCCCTAATCAAGGTTAGGGCAAAATCCTTAAATGAGTGGTCAAGATGTCATCTGAAAGAATCGAATTGGCGGTGGAGAATAGATGAGATAATTAATTATAAAAATAAAGATTTTCAAAAATCAAGAAGATAAAGACTGCCTGATTTGTGAGATTCGAAAAATCTAGGAGATAAGAGTTGAACTGAAGATCAGATTTAAAAAATCAAGAATCTGCTCGATTACTTGATTTTTGGAAAAATATTACCATTTTGAGTTAAATTAATTCAAAATATGGATTTTATTAGATAATAAATAATCAATTTTCAGATTATTTACCAAAATGGACTGACAGTGAAGAAAGTGAAATCATTTTAAATAATTAACTTATTTAAAATGAGAGAAATGTTAATTTTTGACAATTAAATAATTAAAGATAATTATTTAATTTAGAAGATATGATTAGTAATTAAATAAATTAATAAATTCATTTAATTATAAGAATTAGTGACATATTAAATAAATAAATGAAATTCATTTATTTAATAATCAGGAAGAAATAAATGAACAAAGGTAATTTAAATAAATTAAGAAATTTATTTAATTAGGGGAAGACTTAGCCAATTAATGGTGTATTTAATAAATAAATAAAATTTATTTATTTACTACTCATGAAGAATAAAAGGACATGAATTAATTAAATAATTATGAATTATTTAATCAATAGTCGAATGTGGACCAAGGACATAATTAAATGTCATAATTATGCTAGGATGAAAAGTGGTAAAAATAGAGCTTGCAGGCCTAGGTCATTTTTAAGTGTCTACATTTTGCCCCTCTTTGTCATAATGTAGCATGCCACATTGTGACAAATAAAATAAGTCAAAGCCATGCCCCAGTGAAGGTACAAAGTATTAATGCCCCCTCGAGAAAATTTTCAAATTTTGGGTCGGCGACAGAAAAATTTGGAAAGGGTCCCGATAAGTCAATTTGATGACTAGAAAAACGATGGCACGGACGGTTTCGGATTCTGACATGTTTAAGGCAGCCAACGGGGTCATCAAAGTTGGTCAAAGGAGCCTCCAGTAATAACCTAGTTGACAAATGTCATTTTAACTTTATAAATAGGTTGACAAAGGGGTAAAAGTCAATTCATTTTCACTATTCACATTGCAAATTTGAGAGCTCAGAGCGAAGAGGACTACAACGAGGATGGTGATTCCAGTGATAGAGCACCGCGGCAAGATCGTGTAGAACTATAGGCGGCCAGAGGGCTCAGAGCCAGTGGTATGTACCCCTAACCCCCTTTGCAATTTTCTCATTTTGCATGCCAAAGTTAAGGTTTTAGGGCAAACAACAAATGCGTTACAAAGCATATGCGTGCGCGTAAGCCACATTTGACTTCGTGTTCGATGCATTTGATGCGTCTGATACAAGTGCAATGGGTTTCTAGGGTAGGCCAAGGTTTGCAACACATTCGCCAAAAAGTGCGACGCATTTTCCTTTTTGGGCCGCATTCGAAAGTTAGAACGTCGCATGTGTCATTTCATGATGCATTCACCTTCTTGAGCAACGCATTCGAATGAAGCGATGCATGTGTCATATATCGTGACACAAGTGCTCTGATGCAATGCAATTGAGCATCAGAATGATGCAATCGATATGTTGCGACGTATTTGAAGTACGAAACGACACAACCGTTATTTCATGACGCAAGTGCAGTCAACGCGACGCATTTGACTTTGACCTTTACTAGGGCTGATTTTGATGATACTAAAAATTGTCTAAAAGGTACTGACACATTGTTTGGCTTTGTGCAGAGATAGCTAGCCCCCATATACATGCGAGAGAGTAGACTGTCAACTTTCCGGTTTGCTGATCAGCTCACTTTGCGAGAGCGACAACGATTGATGTCACTAGGTTTGTTTTATGCTGCCTATATGCCCGTTGTTTGGGAAAATAAGGGACTATTGAATGTGTTATGTGAGCGATGGCATTCAGAGACATGCTTCTTTCACCTGCCGACGGGAGAGGAAACCATTACACTTGAGGATGTTTACCGCATTCTACGTCTGCCGATCCGAGGAGAGCGGATTGTTTATGACCCTCGCCATGGTCATCAGACTTTCACAGCATACTATTGGGATGAGGGAGCAGGACTCAGCATCCATGGTTATGAGATTTGATGGGAGTTTATGGCAGAGCATTATGCTCGGTTTGATGTGTTCCTAGCGACACTGATTGGTGGGATATTGATTCCTAACCGTCGCAAACATGGATTTCCTATTGGTTGGGGAGACGTCTTAGTGGGGATGACACGAGACAGGACAATATATTCTTGGGGGCCTTGTTTGTTGGGCACACTCTACCACCAGCTTCACAAGGTTGCCTATAGGAGGGAAGAGAGCATTTCCTGTGGTACCACACTAATGATGATTTGGGCTTGGGAGCACATAGCAATATTTCATCCACATATTCAGAGACCGCAGTTGGTCGAGGGGATGCCCTATTCATATTACTATGCCGGTGCTCTTCAGCAAACACGGATGGGGGAGACAGGTTGGTGGTGGCATCGTATTGATACTATGGTGTCATTCATCTAGAGACCATATAGATACTGCCAGTAGTGGGATGATGAGGTCGACCATCTCAGCCTTTGCAGGCAGTATTGCTACCTGATTGGGAGGACAGTGTAGAGCTAGCCGATTATAGAGATGTATCTACCATAGTGTGTCCTCAGAAAGTTCGAAGAGTAGTAGGGTGTACCTGTAGGCACAACTAAGTATGCTCGGTCTTCCAGAGAATCAACTTGGGGGCCAGCAATTCTGGTAGCCTTTGTTGAGCAACAGATCAATGGGCTAGGAGCCCAGCAGTGGGGATGGAGAGGTGGGATTGTAGATCCTAGGACCATGGCTAATTATGACCTATCATGGTAGGCACATAGACCAGTGTCGCTGATAGATCCAGATGGGTCAGCACCTGTGGACAGAAGGTCAGTTATTCCTCATGTGTTGAGAGTCTGGCAAGGGGGCAGAGATAGTGATAGAGGCAGAGGCCAGGGGAAGGATGGAGGCATGGATGGAGGTAGGGGGGGATGGAGGCTGGGGTGGAGGACAAGATGGAGGCTGGGACAAAGGACAAGGTGAAGATGAGGGAGATGATGGGGATGATGGAGGATATGGCCGGAGACGGAGGAGAGATGGCCAGAGGCAGGGCAGGAGGGTGCGCCCACATGTGGAGAGAGCGGCACTAGATGCCATCCTAGAGGTGGTCAAGAAGGGGGAGAGAGAGGAGGAGGAGCATCCAAGGTAGGAGGAGGAGGAGAGACTAGAGGAGCATGTGGCCGAGGAGGAGTCCAGACAGGAGGAGGATGTGGCCGAGGAGGATGTGGATGTAGATGTGCCTCAGGAAAAGGGAGTCAGTGGAGAGGATGTTGCAGAGGATGATGATGATGCCATGGATGAGGCTAAGAGACTCTTGAGATGGAGGATGGTGGAGGGAGAGGAGGGGATACCATCTTCCTTGACATTGCCCCGGGAAGCCATGACAGACCAGAGGGTGGTGGATCTTCAGAGGAGGCTAGATGAGAGTGTGGCAGAGGTCAGAGCACTACGGGCAGAGCTAGAGGTGGCTCGAGTAGAGCAAGATTAGGTAGTGATCTGCCAGCAGGATTCAGCATAGTGGTGCATGGAATTTGCAATGTTATGCTCAGGACCTTCTGGGGACATTGCTTGTGAGCTTTCCAGGGTGAGTACTAGGTATAGGTAGTACAGGACTCTATATGAGCAGGCAGTACCTCCCGAGCAATGAGATCCTACACTGTCATGTTCACAAATGAGGATAGGCAACGGTCACAGATCGGGGAATGGGAGTGGCAATAGGAGCCATACCAGTGTAGGAGGATCCACCTCCTCAGGGCACAGGTCCCACCACTCACACAGGCATGCCTCAAGTCATCATTCGAGCCACAATCATGGGTCCACTAGTTTAGGGCAGAGATTAGTACAGAGGCAGCCGCCAGTGACAAATCCTTCGGCCTCTCAGAGTCAAGCCGCAGTGTCATCACAAGTGTCTATTACCATGGAGATGATGCCATTAATGTCAGTTCCATTGGTTGCACAGAAAGAGGCTACTACAGGTCCACCCATTATCTCAATGCCAGTCACAGATCCTCAACCGCCACACTCTTCGCCACGAGGGGATGATGAGAGCCTATCCTAGGGGCATGTTTGCTACATTTGGTTCTTTGTTATGACACATTATGTATAGATCATTGAGCCTGTGAGCTCCATTTTTGGGATATCTATTGACTCTATCCTATGAGATTGTATATTTTTGAGATGATGATATATGATGATGTAGTTTTTGATGTGGGCCACATGTGTGTTATGCGATGCTATTTGATTTATGCATTATGATATATGTGATGTGATGCTTTATGTATGATGTTGATTTATGATGTATGATGGTACCTATTTATGTCTTGTCATGTATGTCCTATGATGCTTACTTATGAGATGATGTCATGATGATGCAATGCTTATTTATATGTTATGTTGATTTTGTGATGATGGCGATAATGATATGCATAATGTATTTATTTGAATGAATGCCATGTTTATGCTAATGTGAATGCAATATGCAATGAAATGTTTTATGATGTATGTATGGACCTAATGAAATGTTTATATGATCATGTATGCACTTCTATTTTTGTATGTCACAGGATATCATCGTGAGATGGACAAGAGAAGATGACCTGACCGATGAGAGAAGATGCATGTTAGTTCCTAGACCAAATCCTTCAAAACTTTACCATAGGACTTTAGTTATTATTGCTCTTAATCATCATTGGGTAGACTATTGTAATGGCCAACAAACACCATGATATGACATAGATCAAGGTGTACAAGGTCGTATCATCACATAAGACAAGCAGTCATAGACAAGGATGATCACGACTTATACTAAGAGTGTTATTGCCCCAGTCTTTTTGTTATAATCAACCACAAACAAAAAAGACAAGAAGGAAAATTCATGAAACATCGCTGCTTCTCTAAATCCTATTTCCAGGACATCCTTGAGAAACTAGCAACATGATTGCCAAAATACAAAATAGAGCCCTTATCATGATATGTTGTTGTTTTTCTAAATCCCGAAATCAGGACCTCATTGAGAAACTAGTAATCATCAGTGTCAAAAGTCAATACAAACATCATGATACGTCGCTGCTTCTCTAATTCTTGTTGTTGGGATCTCATTGAAAAACTAGTAACATGATAATAAAAAACCCAAAGACAAGATAAGAAAACCTTGATACACCATTTTTCTAAATTTTGTTGCCAGGATCTCGCTGAAAAACTAGTAACATGATGAAAGTCAAAAGACAAGTGCCAAGTGTTTGCCAAGTGTGTCTGGATGTCAATTGTCTTAATGTCAAGGTGTCAAGTTTGATGATGTCAAGATGCCAGGGTGTCAAGGTTTTGACGATGCCAAGATGACGAATGTCGAAGATTGCCAAATTCAGGAAGGACACATCTTGAATAATGTTGATGTCGAGAGGATTGATCCCTAAATGTCAAAAGGGATCCCTTGAAATGCCAGGTGATAGTGATGATGACGATGCCTAGGAAGGACACATCCTAAGGCATAAATGACAGAGTTTTTTCTTCAGAAGGAAACATCTGAAGAATACGGATGTCAAGAGGAGTGATCCTTAGGTGTCAAGAGGATCCCTCAAAATGTTGAATGATAGTGACGATGCCTAGGAAGGACACATCCTAAGGCATGAATGGCAGAGGTTATCTTTTAGAAGGACACATCTGAAAGCGAACCAAGAGTTGATAGTTTGACAGGTTATGACCATTTGACTTGTTTTGACTAAGTTTGACTTGTGTTGACCATATGTCGATTTGTTTGTCATGCTGATGTGATTGTCTTGTTTGAATAAATGATTTCCATACTTTGTTTTAGGAGTTTTCCCATTTGGAAAATGATTTGTCCTGACTTGAAGATTTTTGACGTGTGCTAGTGTAATGCCATGAACCCTAATGGACTGACCTAGTGCAGCCTCGGGGGCTCATCGACAGATGGCCTTGCCTACGTCATATACTCAGAGACCTCGTAGTTCAACACGACCAATGACTTTGTCTTGATGACCAAAGATTGTGCCATGATTTTATTTTGACAAACCTTAAAGGACTGACCTAATGCCTCAAGACTCAAATATGAGTCTTGCCTACGTAGCAAATGCGTAGAGACAATGTAGTTCAAATGAATGATGAAGACTGATTGATTGACACAATGGACTTGACAAGAGATGACTCTGTGTTTGCGTTCTTTGAGCAGTTTGAAATTTTGTTGTGGTTTTCTTCAAGACGTTTTCTAATTTTTAGGTCTTTATTCAAGACATTTTGCGATGTTTTTGGTCTTTTTTAGGACTTTTTGCGATGTTTTTGGTCTTTTTTAAGGACTTTTTGCAATGTTTTTGTCTTTTTTCAGGACTTTTTGCAATGTTTTTGTCCTTTTTAGGACTTTTTGCGATGTTTGTCTTTTTTCAAGACTTTTTGGCAATTGTCATGTGTGACCTCCACTACAGTTACATGAGAAAAAAAATTCCCCCAGTCAAGTCCAAGACTTAGCCAATTTTAAAGGACGTGAAAGGGATGTGCCTGGGGTGTCAGATGGATAGTATAGAGGATTTGATGTCAACCATTTATCAACCATGAGAGGAAGGGTATGATGTCATGGCATATGTCATGGTGGTGATAGAAAATGTATTTCATCCTAGGCCAAGGCAGACAAAGTAACAGTAGATGGTAGAGCAATGATTAATTACGCATGGCGCCTGTTTGCCAGGTTTTCACCATGGTACTTATCCAAACCACCTGTTTTCTAAGTTTTCACTATTGGACGAGTCATTTTTCTTTACTATTTTTATCATTTTTCTTTTTTTTTGGTGTTGCCAAGACGCTTGTTTGCCAGGTTTTCATCAAGGCAACAATTTTTTTACCATTTTTCATTATTTTTTGTATTTTACGATTTTCAACTTGATCTCCTAATGTTATGCATAGAATTTTTGGAGATGTAAACTATTGATAGGCTCTATCAGTTGTTCTCCATTTGGAGTCGCCAGCTGATAAGCTCCAGAACCAAAAGAAGATACGATGACGTAAGGACCCAACTAGTTTGGTTCAAACTTGCTCGGCTTTTCTCTATCAGCCTAGTTCTTAGGGTTCTGCATGAGGACTAAGTCACCAATGTCAAACTTCCTAACCATGAATTTCTTATTGTAACTACGATAGAGATGGTTCTGATACACTTGTAGATGGTTTAGGGAATTTTTCCTTTCTTCCTCTAACACTTCCAACCCATGCGCCGCCGATCGCCTATACTCCCTAATACCGGGGCTAAAACCCCTCAGGAGACTTGTTAAAGAAGGGGAATTAACCTCACGTGGAGTATATTCCCAAATCCAAACATTCTAGTAAAATGAGGCTCTTAGAAGGTGACAAATGCTATAGCGTAAGTCGCATACAGGTTGAAAGTTGAATATGCCAACACGCACTGTCAGGTCTGAGGATTTTAAATAATGGTTTATTTGATCACGGCTTTTGACCGCTTTCCTTTATGGGTAATACTAGATGAAAATGATGTTGATGGAACGCTCATAACCTGTCAATGTCTGGTTTTCAAACAGATCATTGATTCGTTAGTGATGATGGATTATGAAGGTGATACCTGCAAAATGGTGTAGCAGAATGAACTTGACATTTGTTTGTTGGTTATGGCAGCACAGATACCGGTCCATCATAAATACTTACATGTGTGATGATGAATGGGCCATTAGATGAGGAGATGGATCTTACCCCGAGGTCGAGTCCTCATTGACATGCCAAGGAGGTGATTAGCCGGGTTCCCGGCATGGAGGGATCAAACTGCGTAACTGCATTACGGCTAAGTCCCGACATATTCATTGCATCATTTTCAACACGCCCAATAGTACCCAAGTTCTGTTACTTTCTTGGCTAGAGAGACCACCTGGAAGGAGACCGTGACATACTGGGTCATGCATTGTAAAGGCAATGGGTCACAGTGTCGAGACATCTAAGGAGGGTATCATTAAAGCTATGGCGGTAAAGGGTGTCACTGACAATGGCATATCTTGTGGCTTTTCAGATAAAGGACTTCCTCAGGTTATTGGATAGGTTAGGTGGAATGGTTTGAGACTTAAGGTATTCATAAATATCTTGGTACCAGGGAGAGTCAGGACCAACAAGTTCATAGACCATTTCTGACTCTGTAATTTCATAGGTGGGGACCAAAAATTGTTCTATTAGAAATTCCAATGGCATATTGTTTGGAACAAGTCATGGAGATCCTAGACACATGGTATATGCTGCTTGTTCAGGCTCCTTTAATCCATAGTTCAAAGTCACCATATGAAAGTACACGAAACCGCCAAATATTTGTTTCAGGCATTAGTTTTCATCTGTTTCATAGTCATCATTAACTTATTGATGGCTCAACTAAGAACTCGCCAGACATGTAATGCTCTGATTTTCCATTTTATTGCCATTGAAATTCCTGTAACTAGTGCCTCATATTCTGCCACATTATTTGTGCATGGGAAATCTATGTGGAAAGACTTAGGAATGGAGTCTCCATGAGGGGTGATGAACAAGATCCCCCCCTGAGCCATGATTAGTGTGTGATCCATCAAAGTTTTAGCGATAGGAGACTTTGGCCCAGCAGTGGAATATTACTCATATGAAAATCTACCACTAAAGGGTGACTACTTTGGTAAAGGCATCTGCTATTGGTCTCATATGACTTGTCCTTTATTTCCTTTTCTTTCATATTGAACATCATATTTACCTCGTAATCAAGGACCCATTTTCCACACATCCTGCTATCATTTCTAATTTAATGATATTTGGGGTCAATTCACATTAGTTGTGTTTGATGGTTTAACATATACCGTCTTAGCTTCTATGCTGTAAAAATATCTTAGCCAGACAGTTTGGTCTCAATTGATGTAGTTCAGCTTCATACCCTAATGTCCATTGATGTAATACATATGGCCTTTTCATGGTCACAAGCTAATAATGCCTCCAAAGGTCGGTTAGTATGTAGATGTATAATATCATGATTTCCATGAATGGCAATATGAGTATTCCGGCGTATAGTAAGTGTAGTCTTTTATCAAAGGAATTTTGTCATTTATTTGTCCAAGGCTGTGTGACCTTTAACAAAAGATATTGAATGGTTGGCATTTATCGCCAATTGGGCTTAGTCAATAGATTGCACTCCAGTTCATTTCACCGATTCCTCCGGGCGGAGTGCATGTCTATGATGGATTTTACTTTTTTTGGATCAACCTCAATGCCTCTTCAAGAGACTATGTATCCCAAGAGTTTACCTAATGTTACACCGAAGACACATTTCTTAGGATTCAGTCAGACTTTGTATTCTTCTAGTCTCTTGAAAATTGTGTCTAACACCTTCAAATGATCCTTTCTTGTTACTGATTTATCGAAAAGGTTGTCTACATAATCTTCCATTATTTTATGCATCATGTCATGAAAGATTGTGGTCATAGTCCTGTGATATGTGGCTACTGTGATTTAAGAGACCAATGCTGACATTCAATAGTATAAAATTCTAAGGCAAGTACGTTGTTTCAGCCGTCTTCGGGGGCAATACGAATTTGATTATAGCTGGAGAAACCATCCATGAGGGACAACATCTCATATCTTGCTGTGAGGTCAACTATGATATCAATATTCGGTAAAGGAAAGTCATCTTTTGGGCATGCCTTATTTAGGTCTCTAAAATCTGTACAGATGCAAATCATCCCATTTGGCTTTGTTACTAGCACCAAGTTAGCTATCCATTCAGCATAATCAATAGACCGTATGAAATCTAGAAGTTTCTTTAACTCAGCCTTGACCAATAGAGCAACCTGAGGATGCATTTTGCATAACTTCTGTTTAACTGGTTTGGCATTAGGCAATAGTGGCAGAGTGGTAGAATCTAGTCTAATCCCGGCATGTCAGAATAGGACCATGCAAAGTTGGCTTTACATTCTGCAAATAATTTGTGAAATTATGGTCTCTCTTCTTAGTTAAGGATACAAAGCAGAGGACCATTTTAGGATCTTCAGCTGTTGATATTTTGTCTTCTATGGTGTCCTCTATGAGCATAGCTGATTTATCTTGTGTTATAGGGAGAAATGCAGTCCTCCATCCTTGGGCACCTCAGAGAGGTTTTCACCCACAGATGCGTCCTTTGTTTTTACTTTTTTGTCTTCAAAACCTTTCGGTTTTCACCTAAAGATGTTTCATTTTTTGCTTTATTATTATTTTTAATTTTGAGATTGGAGGACGAAGCAGTCTCGCCGAAGTAGGTTGCACAATCTAGATCAATAGTGAATCTTGCCTTGTGATCACCACTGGGTATGCCCTCACGTAATCCCATAAATTCTACAATAGCCTCATCATTTTGAAAGGTGTCCAGGACTGGCGGGCCTTGTTGGTCCCAATCGACTAGTTGAGGATAAACTAGGGAAATGCCATCGTCAGTGTTGGTGAATTGAGAGGAGGATGCGGAAAGAATGTAGACGGATTCAGTGATATTGTAGATGAGATTATCATCATCCAACTACACATCAGACTCTATCCAATATTCCCCTTCACTAGTCTCATATTTATTGTCAAAATAAGGGTTGAAGGACTTAGAGTCATGGTTTTCAGTGTCGTCTGGTACTTCAAATGGATTGGACTGAAGGGATTCAGATGGTGGGGTTTGTATTTCTTGGGGAAGGGAAATGGAACTATGACTATTTGGTGCCTGATCGATTTTAAATGTTTTCCAAAAAAATTGTTCAGAGGTGAGCTCCCCCGTTTCAACAAACAAATCATCGAGGCAACAGTCACTTAAGGATCTTTGAGAGCCAAATTCCCACTCTTGGGAGTTAGTTTCAGTGAAGGTTTCCTTAGTGGTCTTGACACTTTCTAAAGCATGCACGTGCTCACTCGAAAGCCCAATGGTACATCAGTCATCATTGTCTAGAAGTCCATACCCTAATCCAAGATACTTTGGTATTTTGAAAGATTATATGGGCTCTCTTCGTCCAATTTTATTTCTGCCTAGGCCAATAGTGCCATCATAGCCCTTAGCCTTCATTATGTCATATCCCTTGCCATATTTCTTAACTGGTAATGGGGGTAATCTATCATTTCCTTATAGAGCCATCCTGTAATATCGGCAAGGTCCTCGTTACTCATGTCTCCTCATTTGATGAAAACTATTTTTGGTGGAACTTTGAAAATTTCTTTGGGTTCCATTCTAAAACATGGCCGACCATAGACCTTCGGAGACTTGGGTATTGTTGTGATGCTATATGTTGTATGTAGTTTGAATTCTCCATGGCCGAGGTCCTGGATCTGGATAGTGGTCTCGCCCTTAGGGTTCGTGGAAGATGGTGGTGTGGTGGAAGACATGGACGAAGTGGACATTGAAGATGATGCGAGTGTGGATGAGTCAATGTATTTGGAAGAAGAGGAGCCAGGTGCTTCTCGGTTAATAGGAACGCAGTTTGTAGAAATACCCCTTAGGTTGGTACAATATTGAAAGGGGTCGGGGTCACCATATATAGTGATTTTTGTGCCATCAAATGAAAATTTTAAGCATTGGTGATATGTGGATGGAATGGATTTTAAGGCATGAATCCATGGGTGGCCGAGCAAGATGTTGTAAGGTAATTCTAGATCCAAGACCTGGCAGGTTATATCCACAATGACTGGTCCCACTCTGATAGGAAGAGAAATAACGCCTCGTGAAGAGCATTCTTCATCACCATATGCTTTTATCACTATACTCTTTGTAGGGTCCACACATGCATCATAAAATCCTAGAGCCTTAGCTAGTTTCAAGGAGTATATGTTCAATCCTGCTCTGCCATCTACTAAAACTCTTCTAACCTTGTGTTTATGGACAAAAGTTTCAATGTGTAATGCATCGTTATAATCAGAAAAGGTGACGTGGTGAGGCATAGTGAGATATCCCACCATGGTCTCAAACTGGTTGACATCAATATCCTTAGGGACTTACGACTCTTGCAGGGTTTTATCCAGTATAGCCTTATGTGTGGGAGAGATGCAAAGCAGCTCGAGAATAGAAATTTGTGCGGGAGTTTTTCCAAGCTGGTTGATAAGGTTGAACTGACTCTTTGGTTACCACTGCTTTGTGGTCGAGGCAAGTTGTGACTGCTTAGGGGATCGACCAGGTATAGTGATCTTAGGTTGCCTAGCGGGAGGCAGACCAGCTATGGTGACCTTGCCACTTTGAGTAGTAGCATTGCATTGGGGTACTCATTTGATTGTAATGATGTTGATGTATTCATCGTCAGTTCAGACATTGTTTATAATAGGTCCACCAGAATAGTCATATTTGGCTCGAGCAAAATTGGCTTGATTATTGTTTATCTATGGACCTGACGTGGAAGCATTATTAGAACCATGGTCTTGTAGTGGGTTCTTATGAATGGTATGATCGGAATTAGAGGAAAATTTGTGTCCACCTACCTCAATGATACGACTCTTGATAAGGTCTTGTATCAGGTTTTTCAGTTGTTGACATGTAGAAGTTTTATGTCCTTTTGTCCGATGATAATCGCAAAATGCATTATCGTCCCACCATGCTGGTTTGAATTATCCTGGGTCATATGGTTTTGGTTCTTGAAGTGTGATGATGCCATTCTGGAGGCATTTCTTGAGGACTTCTTCAATGGGCTCACCCAAGGAAGTGTATGTACGACCCCTAGGGAATTGTCTCATTTGATGGTATTGTCCTTAATTGTTTTGGCCACTTTGGTTGTTTGAAGGGACAATGGTAGGGGGTGTCGATATCATTGTTGGTTTGTTTTGTAGTTGAAACCCTTTCAGGGCCAGTACAAGACCCATAGTGTTTGCAGCCTTGGCGTCCACAACACCATCATTTGTAACGTGTTTATTTTTGACCCAGTACTTATTTTTGCCAGTGGGAGGATTTGTGTTTGTGTTTTTAGGACTGTATCTTAGCTCTCCCTTTGCAATGAGGCCTTTCTCAATCTGGACACCTTTTTCGACTAAGTCCATGAAGGTTGTGCAACAATGTACTTGCAGTGCATATTTTAAGGGTCCTAGAAGTGTTTGAAAAAACATGTCCACCTTTTCCTTTTCTAGTATGTCGATGTGACACCGACTAGCTAGACTTCTCCATTTTTGAAAGAATGGGATGAATGTTTCACCAACATCCTCTTGCATGAGATTGCATAAGCTAGTGATAGAGGTGTCCATGCCAATGTTGTACATGTAATTTTTTATCAATTTATGTTTAAACTCATCCCATGTTTGGATATCCTTTTGGGTGGAGAAGCATTCAAGGGCAGGACCTATGAGACTTTTAGAAAAGAGTCTCATCAAGTATGTTTGTTCATAGGCAATGTCCATACAATTGGTTGCAAATTCATGAACATGTTTGATGGGGTTTGTCTTTCCTCTGTATTTGGTAAAATTAGGTGACACATATCCCAGAGTAAATGGTGGCATGTATAAGTTCATGTTGAAGGGATATACATTTAGATCATATGACACTTCTAATTTTTTTCCAGATATTTGTATGTTTTCTATGGTCTTCTCTAGACCCATCAGTTTTGCTAGTAAGGCATCAATTATAGGGTCATTTGTGGTCCCATACATAGGATTGATTGGTATGCCATAGGTCCCCATTTGTTGTGTGTGGATATTGGTGTATTGTGGAGGGATGGATTGTTGTGACATGTATGATGTGTTCAGATTTGTGTGTTGTTGGTGTTGAAAGTTTGTATTGGGTGTATGTTGGTGAGTATGAATATGGGATGAGTATGTTGGGATGTGTCCCCCAACTATTTGGGTCGATATTTGGGGAATATGGTGACCATGAACATTTTGATGTGTCAATGATGCCATAGGCTGTGTGTTTTGACTACCTTGTCCAAATTGTTGGGTTTGTACAAGAGGAGTGTTCATATTTTGTCCTTGGGATTTGATGGTATTGGACTGCGTTGACGTATTAACATTTTTGTTGTTGTCCTTGAATAAAGATACGTTGCTTACCTCCACCAAAAGGATTTTGTGAGATACCAATGAGAGGATATGACGAAGGTGTACTCATGGTACTAGATGTAGTTGTCAACGGAGGATTTGTATGACTTGATGATGCCCCCATGACATTTACCATAGTGGTAAAGAGAGGATTGGAATAACTTTCCCACACTACCGAGGAGCCAAAGGTGGTTCCAGCCGATTGTGATGGTGTTGTGGATATTGTGGGTACTGTGACAGATTGTGATCCTCCAATGGATGTAGCATTTATTGAATTGGAGGTGTTCGGAATGTTGTAGGTAGCATTCACTGCCGTTGTAGCATCAAAAAAGGTATTGCCTGTAGTGTTTGGAGGTTGACCACTATTTGACATGTTAAGCGCATTGTTGACATTAGGGTCAGGAGGTGTTGATCTCAACGTGTTAATGTTGAATCCATGGGGTAACTTAGCTCCTTGACTTAAGACTATGGCCAAATATCTATCTCTGTCATATAGGACCATTTGTTCCATGAATTGAGAGGCCTCTGGATCTTGTGCTGCTACCTCTAGGTTTTCCACAAGTATTTTTCCGTATTCATCCTTACGTAAGAATGGTTCAAAGGGACTGTTTGATGAGGATGGTATGGTCGTGAGAGGTTGATTATTCGTGTTGGAAAATGGATCGTCAAAAGTCCAATTTGGGTCATACGTGTGATTGTTGACATTGGAAGTGGAGTCTTGTCCAAAGTTTTCCATTTGTCATTTTTGTCTTTGGAGTCTAGTTTCCACCATAAAATGAGATTGCTCAAATGAAAATAACAACTAAATGCAAGGATGATAATATGGAAGGTCTAGGTTCAAAATGACGACTAGGATGAATAATATTTTTGGATTTTTTGGGAATAAAATATGCAAGGTATAAACTAGAATGCAATTTGGAGAAAATGATACCTAAACACTTCTAAGCTCAATCTTTGTTTTCAATATAGGTTAATAAAGGACTTGTTGAAAATGACAAAATGACAAGGTCAAGATGACTAGTGAGTTTTCCTAACTAGACTGTTGAGTTGGAAAATCTCACAAAAGGGACAATGACTGAAAAAGGGAATGATGATTAAGTCCGAGATAACCTAGTTTCGAAAGCAATGACATTGCAAATTGTGCTGAGATTAACCTAATCCAAAGTATGCAAGGATGAAAACCTAGGGTCAAACTAATGCCTAATGTATGCAACTAAAAAAAATTGAAGGATGAAGCCTATGGTCAAGAATGCAAACTTATGGTTGAAAATTTTGAGCAATTTCAAAGTTGGTTTCTGATAGAATCCCCTTGGAAATAGTGTTTGACAAAAGATTGACAGAATTTAGACTCAGTTTGGACTTTGTATGAAGATTTTGCTTATGTCAGGAAAATGTGTCATTTGAGACCTCAAATGCGTCGCAGAATTGTGAATGTGTTTCGGTATATTGAATGTGGCTCTGGGACTAGAAAATGCAACTGAGTTTTGCAAATGTGGTTCTGTGAGTTTCAGATGTGTCGCGACATAGATAGATGCTTTGTTTTGAATTGCAAATGCAGTGTAATAGGTCTAATGCATTGCAAAATTTGGCAAATGCAGTTTGACAGAGTGATTGCGTTTCAAGAGTTGCGACATAGTTTGCTAAAATTGAGGTTTTTGATGTATTGAGAGCAAATATGGTTTGTCTAATGTTGAATTTTTTGTGTAGAAGTGAAAATGTGGTGAATAATGTTTGAAAATCCAACAAACACTTGACAAACTCAATGTCTTGAATGTAAGCAAGCGCACATAAGACAAGTACAATCCTAATAAGCTAATAGGCCAAGGGTTTGTATACTTGGTATAGCCCACGATATACCCCAGATTGGTGCTAAACACCTTTCCTTCTCGAGAGTGGATAGCTTAGAAGTTTGGTGGCATTGGCTCCCCTCCACGCTCATTAACATCATTCGAGCACACCAACTTTGAATTATTGGGTAGTGACTTCCCAAGAACTGCTATCTCTACTCAAGGGGATCAATAGTGAGTGTCTTCGAGCATGATACTGTACCCTGCACTATACCAAGTAATGGATGAAAAATGGTTGGCCTTAAAACAAAAGGTTTTTAGTAAGGGCATTCCATTCGTAGGGCATGATCCATGCGGCGAGAGTCCCCTTTCAGATCCATCTCATCGGAACCATATGTGTGATTCTTGGGTTTTCCCCAAGAATCCACTTTTGTATACCAGCTGGAAGTCCCTTGGTTTCAAGGTGCTATTGGTCTGAGTCATCCTGGGGTGAGTACTTTTTCCCACAGAACAGGCCCAAGTTCTAGAGTCAGTAACCATTTCTCTTACACCCAAGATCACCCAAAAGTGCAAGGGGAGAGGATACTTCGATTACTAAGTCGTAAGGGTGTCTAACAAATAAGAATGGGTCTAGTTTTCTGATCACCAAGTTTTCACAAGGTGAGAGCATAATCACCTACCATTTTGCAAACACATTCAGAAAAAGTAAAAAAACATGTTCATTTTATGTGCACCAAAAATAAATGTGTACTAATCTAAAAAAGACAAGCACAATGTTTAGTATTCAGTCTTCGACACTCGAACCTGCAAACCACAAGTTAGGAGTTTCTTATCCACCAGTCTTGGACCCACGAAAGGTAACTACCACACACTGCAAATTAAGATTAGTAACAAAAAACCTATGCTAGGAAGAATGCAGAAAATAACTAGAATGCAGAAGAAAGACCAACATGCAAAACAAAAAAAAGATCAGAAGACAGAAAACCCAAATGTAAAATAGAAAAAAAAAATGTTACCAGGAAAATGCGTCACAACAGAGCGAATGTGTTGCTCTATGTTGCAAATGCAGCTCGGTCCTGCGTTCTGATCTGATAGGAAGATGCATTGATTCACTATTCAAATGCAGCTCGGTGTTACAGATGCGGCTTTCCCGACCTCATTTGCAGCATAGTAGGGAAATTGCATCGTTTCAGATGGTGAATGTGTCGTGACGCATCAGATGCGGCTCAATAAAGTTCAAATGCGTCGCTCCATACTTGTACCTGCAAAAATGACAGAGAACGAAAAAAGACTATACGGAAAATTAAAAAAATACAGAGTCGGGTTCACCAATGTATCTAAGGGTTAGGTTTCAGTTTAGTTAGATGTTAACAAATCAACAATGCATATAAACCCAAAGAACTATGTAGTACAAAGGAAATTAAAAGCAAGAATGATTATATCTATCGTTCATCGAATCTTCCATGGTTACCTTCATAGCACCTCCTAACTTGCTGCAAATGTATTGCCCTCAGATTGAACGTGTGAGCAATTTGATGCCAAAGACTAAGTCCTACACAAGCTTTGAAGGATTTAAATAAAAATTATGCCTATTCCTATGACAAAAAGACACTAAAATGCCTAATAACTCTAAGTCTTAATGTGCCAGAATAACGAAATTCTTGTGTCTAATCCCAAAATGTGAGCAAAATAGCATTTTATAGAAAATACAATTTTGAATGGACAAACGAGATCGACTTTCGACATAGACCTAAAATCAGAGGACAAGATTTAATTTGATAATCCCTAATCAGGGCTAGGGCAAAATCCTTAAATGAGTGGTCGAGATTTCATCTGAAAGAATCGAATCGGCAGTGGAGAATAGATGAGATAATTAATTAGAAAAATAAAGATTTTTGAAAATCAAGAAGATAAAGACTGCCTGATTTGCGAGATTCGAAAAATCCAAGAGATAAGAGTTGAACTGAAAATCAGATTTGAAAAATCAAGAATCTGCTTGATTACTTGATTTTTGGAAGAATATTACCATTTTGAATTAAATTAATTCAAAATATGGATTTTATGAAATAATAAATAATCGATTTTCAGATTATTTACCAAAATGGACTAACAGTGAAGAAAGTGAAATTATTTTAAATAATTGACTTATTTAAAATGAGAGAAATGTTAATTTTTGACAATTAAATAATTAAAGATAATTATTTAATTTAAAAGATATGATTAGTAATTAAATAAATTAATAAATTCATTTAATTATGAGAATTAGTGACATTAAATAAATAAATGAAATTCATTTATTTAATAATCAAGAAGAAATAAATGAAGAAAGGTAGTTTAAATAAATTAAGAAATTTATTTAACTAGGGGAAGACTTAGCCAATTAATGACGTATTTAATAAATAAATAAAATTTATTTATTTAATAATCATGAAGAATAAAAGACATGAATTAATTAAATAATTATGAATTATTTAATCAATAGTTGAATGTGGACCAAGGACATAATTAAATGTCATAATTATGCTAGGATGAAAAGTGGTAAAAATAGAACTTGCAGGCCTAGGTCATTTTTAAGTGTCTACAAAACCTGTTACATTGGATAGGATGAGATGGTTGGATTTATTAATACATGATGGGATTTTGTTTAAAGGAAGCCAATTGTGCATTCCAAGGAGTTCTATGAGAGAGAATCTAATCAAGGAGAAGCATAGTGGAGGATTGGCTAGACATTTTGGTCGAGATAAGACCATTGCTCTTGTCAGTGAGAATTATTATTGGCCATAGTCACAACAAGATGTGAAGAATTTTGTACAAAGTTACGGTGTATGTCAAATGGTGAAAGGAACAAGTCAAAATATGGGATTGTATTAGCCATTACCTATACCTGAGAGGCCATGGGAGGATATTAGCATGGATTTTGTTCTTGGCTTGCCAAGGACACAAAGAGGGCATGATTCCATATTTGTGGTGGTGGATAGATTTCCAAAGATGGCACATTTCATTCCATGTCATAAGACCAGTGATGTTGTTCATGTCGCAGAGTTGTTTTTCAAAGAGGTGGTGAGACTACATGGTCTACCAAAGAGTATAGTTTTAGATAGAGATACCAAATTTGAAGAAGAAGTTGAAGACAAATTTGAAGTTCAATTCTACAAACCATCCATAGAATGATGGATAAACAGAGGTAGTGAATAGGAGTTTGGATAACCTGCTAAGCTGCTTATTAAGAGATAAGCCTAAGGGATGGGATTTGATTATACCACAGGTAGAATTTTCTTATAATAATTTTGTCAACAGGAGCACTAGTAAATCAGCATTCCAGATTGTGTATGGGAGTAGTCCAATAACTGCTTCTGAACTGAGAAAGATGGATAAGGGGGAGAAGAGTAGTGTTGAGGCTAAAGATTTTGCTAAGAACCTGAAGAATTTTCACGAAGAGGTGAAGAAACATATCAATAAGATGAACTCAGAATATAAGGCTCGGGTAGATTAGAAAATGAGGTATAAGGAGTTATAGGTAGGAGATGAAATCGTGGTTCATTTACAAAAGGAAAGGTTTCTAGTTGGTACATACAACAAGTTAAAGATGAATAAGTTTGGACCATGCAAGATCTTGAAGAAGCATGATTCAGGAAATGCTTATGAGGTAGAGTTGCCTAGTGGAATAAACATTTCTCCTATGTTCAACATTTTTGATTTGAAAGAGTATCATGAAGGTGATATAGAAAGGGGGTTGATAAAAGAATAGTGGAAAATTCCAACACCTACTTTAGAGAAGGAAGAGATAGAATAATTCTTGGATAGTCGTGTGGGTAGAAGCACAAGAAACAAGAAATATGCAGAGTACTTGGTAAAATGAAGAGGAAGGCCTATTGAAGATTCATCATGGTTGTTTTAGGTTGAGGTTAACCATTTTGGTTTCCCTCTAACTCCTGAGAAGTGACAGGGTCACTTTTCAAATTACCTTGGGTATCTGATGCAGAAGCATCCAATGATGTAGGGAAATCTTGCATCACCCAAAAAAAATGTTTTCTTTATTTTCTTTAGTTTTTTTAGGTCCCATGATGGCACTTAAGGGGTGTAAGATAGTCAAGCGTCAAAAATAGCAAAAAACAAGCACTTACTATTTTTAGTAAGTCAGCCTAAATGGGCTTGTATGGACCTAAAAATTTACCCTAAGGAGCAGAACTGAAAAAAAATTATGGTCGCAAAAGAACCACCTCAATACCCTACACAGTTTGGGAGATATTAAAGTTTTTGTCCTGAGAAATTTCTCTAATGCAGCTTCAATTTCAAATATGAAGACTTTAGAGGCCCCGAAATAGCTCAAAAAGTATGACGAACCAACCTACAATAGGCTCATACACCGTAGATCTCTTTGATAGCTTTCCAATGATATGCAATAATAGCAAATTAGACACCCAAATCAAAAGTTATGGCCCTGCGAAGTTGCCCCTCTAAAAAGTGAATTTCATTAAAATTTCTTCCTAGGCTAGAAATCAAATGGCAGGACTTTTGACACTAAAACAAAAAGGAAATTTGAACTTTCTAGAACATTCTAGGGTGGTTATTGGGTAAAATAAAGAGGGTTAAGTGGGGGTTGTAGAAGGTGGCTCCAATAGTGCAAATTGTGGCTTCGAATAATATATTTTATTTTCAGAGTTGATTTTGTTGTAATGAATCAAGGCCATGAGGCTATAGCATGTAAGTTTTGAATCTATAATTTCATTATCTGAAAATAATTGAAAGTGGGTT
This sequence comes from Sequoia sempervirens, assembly GCA_007258455.2. Taxonomy (NCBI): domain Eukaryota; kingdom Viridiplantae; phylum Streptophyta; class Pinopsida; order Cupressales; family Cupressaceae; genus Sequoia; species Sequoia sempervirens. The sequence continues at coordinate 57,659 of VDFB02258116.1, read as the reverse complement.
TTTTTTTTGTCTCACATCTTCTGTGTTGGTATCTATTACTATGATTTGTGTGGTTTTGGGTGGCTTGGCCCTCATCACATAATCATGGTTTTTCCATTCATTTGTGTACTCTGTGTGATAAGGTAGAGACCTCTGAGCATTTGTTTTGTGACTACCCTTTTTCTTTTAAACTTTTGCCTTTAATTTTGGGTAAGGAGCCAAATTAGGGGAAAAAAGATGGTTTGTGCTAGTTTGATTTTTGTTTGGTCATGTTAGTATATTTTATGTTGAGTTTAAAATTCTAGTCTCTTCTTACTTGTGAGGTTTTATGGAAGATATGGAAATAAAGGAACAAGGATATCTTTCAAGGAAGAAGAATAAACCTTATTGACTCAACTTATGAGATCACAATTTTTAATATTGTTTTATAGGGTTCTCTCATCATGGAAATTCCTAAGAGTAGGTTCTGGATTTTACTCAAAGAAGTTCTATTTATAGTTTGAAAAAATTAAATTTTTAGTGCCAATTTGTTTCCTCAAAGAAGAGACAATATTGATGAAAAAAAGCTTCAAATTCTTAGAGTACATGAAGAAGAGAAGGATATCCTAGAGTTTAGTAAAGGAAGTAAGCTGCTAGTGGAGTACATACCAATGGTCAAAGATCTAGCTAAGGAGGACTATGTAAATCCTCCTATTGATACCTTTGAGACTGATTATTATGGAAATAAAAGCAACCAAAAGTGATGCTAGGAGTTTCTCTTGGCTTGATTATAAATTATTTCTAGGAATACTTTTATAAGACTATGATGTGGTAACTGCTAGTTTTTTTGTATTAGATAGTTATTCCATGTAGTTTATTGGTGTCCATTCACCATATATTGTAACTCTCCTTTACTTTTTTTGGTACTCGATGTCTAATATAAAAAAACTTGAGTGTTATAGGGTAAAATTACAAATTTGTGTCACACTTTTAGCCAACTTATCAACACAAGTGAATTTAATTATTTCTAACCAAAAATCAATTTTGGTCAAACACATGATCTTGTAAGATTCATTCTAGCTAAGTTAGATTTTTTCACAACTTTTCCAACTAAAGTTTTTGGTTAAATGCATATGTAACACCACTTTGGGGTGACAGATTTTTGTTAAAGGGTGGAACAATAGGATTCTACAGTACAAAGGTGTGGAATTTAACATTAATGAGGATTTCATAGCCGAGGTGATTGGTCTTCCTTCCAATTGAAGGAAATTTTACAAATACAGAGGTGCAACTAAGAAATCCCTTGCAAATTTCTTCAAATATGATGAGAAGAAGAAGCTCAAGTCAGTTGGTAGTGGTGGGTATGCATGCAAATCTCTCAAGCTGCTTTGGAGGGATATTGCTCTGGCCATTATGCATTATTTCACCTTGGAGGGTAGGTTTTATGTTATCTATGGTTATCACTTCATGCTTTTGAATCATTTTTTCCATAATGCTTTGGTTTCGTTTCCTTTATACCTTCTACTTTCGATGGAGACTAGTATTGAGGATCATTGAAAGAACCCCAGGAAGGCTATTCTCCATGAAGGCCTTATGAATCTCATTTTTTTAGCACATAAAGCTGAAGTTGGTTCCTATTTCTCCTAATTTTGGCTCGTAAAAAGGGTGGAAATTCTTTTGGGTATGATATTGGTGATTCGGCGACAGAATGGGAAGGGAATTCTGAGGATGATGATTCTGATTTTGAGGAGATGTCAGAGGAGGTTAGTGATTTTGTTGAGGTTTTTGAGGCCTTTAAATCCTAGTCTAAGCGTTATGAAACTGATAATGAATTGAAGGAAGTTGTGGTGCCTTCAGTAAAGAAGAATGCGAAGGGGAAGAAAAAATGCCCCAGGAAAGAGAAGCGTGTTGTCAAGCAGAAAGTGGAGGTCTCTAAAGATGTGGAGGAGCCCCTTGTCTTTGATGTCAAAAATACCCCAAGTGCTAGCAAGTTGGGTGATATGGAGATTTCCCCTATTTCGGAGGATAGTCATGGCACAGGTAATGGCCTCACGGGGTCTATGCATCCTATGGAGTATATTGAGTAGGGGAATGAGGGTTTGGTGTGTTCAAAAGGGGTTGACCCTAACTAGGATAATTTAGTCTCTCCTATCGGCACTAAACAGGTTAGGGGGAGTGATGTGAAGGCGGAGTGGCTAGAAATTTTGGCGGACTTGGAAAACTTTTCGAACAAGCACTGGGTTAAAGTCGAGGTGATTGAAGTGGAGGATTCCCATGTTGAGGAGGAAATGGAGGATAAAGAGGAGGCTTAAGAGGATCCCGTCGAGAATGTTGGTTCTCAAGTTGTGCCATCAGTCAATTGGGACAAGGTTAACATGGGCATGTTCTATAGGATGGCTAAGGACGAAACTCACAACTTGCTCTCATTGGTGAAGTTGCTTTTCTCGAAAGTAAAGGAGCTCAATGTTCAGCTTAAGAATTGGCAAGATGTTTGTGTGGCACTGGTGCATAGCAACCAGAAGGAATGATCGATCAAAGGTAAGGTTAAGACCATGAATGGTATGCTTGATAGACTTGTTATTGATGTTGATCGTCTTGGTAAAACTCATGAGGAGAGGATTACATCCCTAGAATTAGCTATCCATAGTAATTGTGAGGAGAGGTTTGTTAATATTGAGGAGAAAATTAGTTAGATGTCTAATGATTTGAAGACTGTGGTTAACATCAGCAATAATTCCTTGAAATTGACTGCTAAGGGCCTCTCTGTTTTAAATGAGAAAGTCATAAAATGGACTGGTAAGTCTCTGGATCTGGGTGATCTAGAGAAGGCCATGAAGGATGTTAATTACATGAATCTGGTGGAGAAGATTGAGGATATTGGTCCTACTGTGGAAAATAACATGGATGTTGGCCTGTGTTTGAAAACAAGGAGCGAGACCAAGAAAAGGGTTGCTATTTTGTTTGAGGAGCTCAAGGATGTGATGGAGATGCACGAGGGGGTCATTGAGGAAAATATGACCTCGGTCAATGTTCTTGAAAAAATATTGTAGCTTTGTTGTTTCTTTTGCTTGATCAGCCTTGTTGATGTTTTGTTGTAGGGTTGCTAACGGGTTTCCTGGTTATTTCTGTTATTTGTTTTTTAGTATTTTTGGTTTGCAGGCTTTATTGGTTTAGTCTTTCTTGTAGCTTTTCTTTGTTGTAAAGGGTTTCGGGGCCTCTTCAAAACCTTCTTTTTCTTATCAAAAACACCACTTTGAGGCCAATTTACCAAAAATAAAATTATTTGATTAACTTGACGTTTCAACAAATCCTACTTATAGATAAATAATATTTTTAATGTAAAAATACCCTTTTGTAGATCCATAAGTGTAGTTTTCAAATATATATATATTAATAGTTAAATTATTATATATATATTATATTTTATTTTTACTAAAATACATTATTAGCACAGAAAAAATTAGGTTGATTACCATGTCAAGAAAAATATTAAAACTTATTTAATTTTTTTGAAAAAATATGATGCACTAGATAAAATAATCTAAATCAAGATGGTACACTTTTTTCTATTTTAGATAAATAATTAATATGAAATTTGACGTTGAATGGACACAACTATGTTTTAATACAAACACATTTTAATATTTATTTAAAAATATAAATTTATCAAAATTGGAGAAAAATATATCCATGCACTAAAGTTTCAAGTTATAAATACACAAAAAATTGAAGGAAAAAAAATATTATATAAAATTAATGGCTCATGTAACTTCATTTTTCAACATTTTATCAACAACTAAATTATAGTGTCAGTTTATTAAAAACTATATTCAATTTTATTTTTTTCAAAAAATAAGAACATAAAATATATTAAAAAATACACATTTTATTAGTTTCCATCATTTCAATCTTCAAAAAATATATACCACTTTTTAGTGATTCAAGTTTAATAGTTGGATTGGAGTTGGTTGTTTCCTTTATAAAAGTGTGACATAGTTTTGTACTTTTACCTTGCATCCTTGATTAGATATGTGAGAATGAACTTGGTTGCATGAAAATGAACTAGCAAAAAATTGTTTGCACTCACATTCCCTATGCCTAAATTTATCAAGGTAGTATTTACAAACATCTTGGAGAAGATTACTAGGGTCAAATTCTCTTAGATCAAGCCCTTGTATGGGCTAACTTTATGATTTTGAATAAATGATTGAGGGCACTATGCATAGACTTGCAAATGGCCTCTATGGGTCTAATGTGGATTGTGATTTGTCCCTTAGAAAAATAATACATATTTTAGTGCTTTTTCCTTGTTCTTCTATATATATTTAGCATCTATTAATTAATTGCACAATTAAATGTCTTTAAACAACAATTTGTAAAAACATGTGTTAAGACACCTTACAATGACTAATAAAGAGAGGTGAGAAAACTTAATTTGAATTTAAAATTAATTATCTTGTGTGTCAGACTGACACTAGGCCAATCCTAAGAAGTGCACAAATGAACTAGATTAGAAAAAAGACCATAAGAAACAAATGTATAAAATAACATAAAATAGTATCAAATATATAGAAATGGTTTTTTATAGTCTTTTTCTTTTTGTACTTTATTGTTTTGAATGTTACTTGCTTTGATGGTATAGTGAGAAGTGTTAACATTACCATGTTTATTCATGTAAAGACAAAAGGTTACCCATCAAACCCTAAATCTAAACAAAACAACGAGCTTTCCTTTTAACATTGAACACTGCACCACAAGGAATCCTTGTTAGGTTGGATCATCTATTTTTTCAAGAAAACTCTTAATAGAGTTTTCACGTGACTACTCACTATTTCCCTCTTTTAGCCGTCACTTAATATTCTTGGTTTTTAATATTTTATGAGAACAGATGATTTGGTAGGATATTTTCTACATGCTTAAGCAAGGATAACATCATCTTATCTAATTCCATTAAAGAATTAATATCTAATACATTAAGAAATGGGAAGTGTTACATCATCAAAAAGATGCTTTTGTTTAATCATTGTGATAAACATGCCCTTGCTTTTATCATTGTATTAGACACTTGGCATATTTATTCATTTTGAATAAGATTTTATTATATTATATGAGATATTCATAGGTAGGTGGAATAAAATCACACCAACAATAATAATATTGTAAAATTAATTGTATAGAGTAATAAATTTGTGGGCTATTTGATTATATGCATTAGATCAATTGGGTAATGTTTTGTGTATTGTTTTGTAGGTTTATAGGGGTCAATTTCATTTTCAAGGGCGTTGACATAATTGTAATTTTCAATATTTTCATGGTTCTCATGTTTCTACTTTGTTGGAACAAAGATCTCGAGATGGTCTGCTACTTCACAATCATGATTAAGGTGATGCTAATAGACAAATTTCCTAAATTAACTCTAATTTTAGAATATTAAATATTTCAATGTTTAATATTTCTATATTGACAAATTATTATAATACAACATTATTTATTATTTTAATAAAATATTGTTATGTTAGTACCTACTATTGAAAAAAGGAATTATTATAATATTGTGATACTCATTATTTCAAGGAAAACGTGGATGTTTTATTGTACTTTATTTGTCTACAAGTTTTGTTAAAAAGAGTTTGTATGATGGAATTGATAGATGACCTTTTTTAAAAATAATTGAAAAAAATATAAACAATATTAGTTAAAATATAGTAGAAGAGAAAGTTTGTTTTCTTTCATTGCATTTAATGTTATATAATATTGCTATTATATATGTTTACATAGATTTTTAAAATTTGAAGTAGTTTTTTGAGATTTAAAATATAACTACTTGATAAATTTTAGAGATTTTATTATGGATTTAAATATTCATTACAATAATTTGTTTGAGAACATAATATAATATTTTGATATTTAAAGTGTATTTGGACAAATAAAGTGTTAAAAAATATTTCTTTTGATTTTATTATTTTAGATTATTTGATTGATTATTTACTATTTTCATTTTTTTTATTTGTTGCTTCCTTTTTTGAGATCTTTGGTTGGAGAAATTTTAAAGATAACTAAAGTTAACATCAATAAGACAGCTATAAGATTACACTATGTAGAAAATATGCAAGAAATCTTTTTTTTACACACTTTACTTAGGTCTTATAATATTTTTTTGTAAAATATATCAAATTTCATCATTGTAATTTTTATTGTAATCATGATCAATTAATTTATCATCAAAACTTAAACTCATAAGAAATTCTTATAGTTTGTTTTGTACAAAAGTCTTGTTTGGCATATTCATCAATGAAGCTTGAGAAGTACCATAGGTTTTTTCCTACAATTTATTAAAGTCAAAGGAATGATTTTTGTTGGTATTTTCCCACAATATTAAAGTTTTTAATCTCATTTACTTTGACTTTGTTTTAGAAATATAAAAATCTATCTCTCTTCTCATTCCTTCCATAATATTGATGTTCCATGTAACCTAATAGTTTAGAAACATATTTTTTAAGATCATAAATAAATAAAAACTAGCAAAACCTTGTCAATTGTAAATGTGCTATCGAAAATTTATTAGTGTTCACATTTGATAAAAGAAGTAAGAGTTGATAAGCTTTAATGACATTATTTGGCTATTCATTTTTTGTCCGACATCAAAATGATTAAGCTCAGTTGTATCCTTCACAATTTTGATGGTTTTTAGAGGTTTGCACATTATAAATATTAGGTTTCTTATTTGTTACGATGCTGACATATATTCTTTCTTGTCATTTTTTCTAAAGGTTTAAGGTTCATTTATGTGGTGTTGTCATGGCATTTATTTTTCTTTAGAAAGTGAAGGATAATCATATTGTTCCAACAAAAAATTCATGATGCTGCTTCAAATTTATTTTCCAATGGGAATTCCTTGAATTATAAGATGGATGGATTTCCGAAGATTTGGAGAATCATGGTGAGTATTAAGGTTTTTAAGTGATAGTATAATTTTATCTTACACATTTTTGTGCAATCAAATATAAAATTTATTGTATTTTAAAATAATTTTAAGTAAATATTTTAACACCTAATTACCTTAGAGAGAATCATTGTGATTTTGCAGTATAGTTATTACACAAAGACATGCATAAGTCTTTTTCAAAGTTGGGATTAATTTTAACATGAGTTATATTTTATGTTTGGAATGTTCTTTTATTTGTGAATACCATTATTTTTTTCACAAGATAATTATAGTAGGAAACCCTTTTGAAAAACTTGTAAAAAAATCCACATACTATGATAATTCAACTATTTGCAATATAATAATATAATTAACATTAATATTCACACTAATCCATGCACATATATTAATAAAAATATATTGATATAGAAAAATAATAAATGGTATCACAATACAATGGATAGAAAAATCACCCATACAAACCATTTATTTTTAACCACCCTATTCTGCTTAGTAACACCTAATTGTGGTAGGGTGCATATGTTATAGGGGGTAAAATTTTCAATCTATAACAAACATATCGAACAATCTACCATTTTTTGAATATTTTCATAGATTTCATAAATAAAATCAATTAGTAAAGGTAGTTATACCTATTGATTGCATGTAACAAGAAAGTTTTTTGGTACTAACAAAATTTGTTAATGAATCAAAAAAAATTCTAAGATATAAATATTCTATAACAACACTTTTTATCTTCAACCATCTATTTAAAAAATAATATTATATCAAAATGCTTTGTTCAATCATGATAAACAGGGTTATTTTCTAAATAATTTAGATCTTGATTGTCATAATATATTCTCATAACCTTTTGTAAGAAACCAACATTTGAACACAAATTCTATAATCATATAGATTCCTTGTACACATGGGTGTCTTCCATGTGATGAATCCCAAAATGGTCTTTATTTTCTTCCTTTTTTCTAGACCAATATTGTTGTTTTTCCTCTACTTCATACTTAAAATCATTTTTATGCTACTAGAATTTCTTGAGAGGCATTATGGTTTGTTTAATAGTTTATAAGGAAACAAATAGTACAACATAAGAATTTTTTATTTAAATTTACTTGTACTAGAATATTTTGCATTAGCATCTAACTTGTATTATGTTTCAAGTAAGAAATTTTGATGATAAGGATTGAATTTTTTTTAAGGAGTACCTGGAGGCATAGGAGAGTTCATGGAAAGGATGAAAAATCTTATAGAAAATAGAAAATGGATTATTGGATGAATTTTTTAAAATTTCTTTAAAAAAATGATATATGATATAATTAGTGATTGTTGTTATTGTCTCTAGTCTATTCAATTAAATCCAAAATTTATTCCTAAAAATTAGGTTTAGGTATGATAGTTTGATGACTTTTTTAAATAGAATATTTTTAATATTTATTTATTTTCTATAATCACCTTTGAAAAGGGAAATGAATGTAACAAGAAAAAAGTTTGTTCTCTCCTAGGACTTATAGGAGAGGATAAAATATAGAGGAGATAACCAAGAAAATAGATAAAGTATTTCAAACATAACATCATAATATTTTTAATATGTGCTTCTTGATAATAAAAAAAAAGGTGTGAAGTTGCACTAGCCCTTTGCATATCAGATAAGTTACTTAAAACACTTAAAAGTGTGACATGGACCACTCATTGAGCCAACCAACCCTCTAATTTATGTTTATTATACTTGTGTTGAGTGGATTGTTTACAAATTTATTTGTAATTTTTTTTTTTTTTTTGTTATAGATTAAAATTTGAAGAGGTTATAGCATTGCAAGATCAATATTTATGTTGTGTATTATAATATTCTAGTGTATGATGGAAAAGTAGTATTAAGTTTTAGTACTTGCATATTTTTATCTATAGTCATTTGTAATTATTATTATTATTTTATGTTTAAATTCATTTTTTATTCCTAGTATCCTTATCAATTTGTTATTAAGCTCTAGAACTACATTTATGATAGTTGCACTTAGTTCAATTACATGCAACTCTTTTGAATTCACTTTATCTTGACACATCACAAGTTATGTCTCAAATTGACACAAGAACCTATTGAATTAAGAATTTGAAATTATAGATATTTGAGTTAGATTTTGATTCATTCAATTTCAAATATTTCCAATAACATGAATAATTAAGTCTAATCATTTTTACATAATTATCACATATGGTGTCAAATACCTATAGAATAGTTGTTCTAATTTAGAACTAGTACTCCAAGCTAAAATACAAAGATGACCAATATTTTTTTGGCATATAATCCTTGGTTGTATTGTTTAGTATATCTCATTTGGATGGATGGTCATGCTAGAGATGATAAAGGTAAATTTATTTTCAAAAAAATCTATTGTTGATCATAGCATAATAACATCAAAAGAGGAAATCCATCAAGAGTATTAAAGAAAATACAACCTAATAGAAATTAGGAAATGAACCGAATAAAATTGATCTATTTAAGTGTGTGGTTGATACTATTCAAATACTTGAATCACATTGGAAGAATATATCTAAATAAGAGTACGAGTTAGAAGGTTTTGATTCTTCACTCAAAATATCTTCTCCCTTTCTAAAACAAGTACAACATAATAAGCATGTTGATGTAGTAGAGATCAATTATAAGTTGTTATTTAAGAAGAGTTTTAAAAATTATAAATTCTACCTTTCACAAATGATTTTGGATGAGTAACATTAAAGCTTGATTAAAAGCGGTTCAAATTTGATAAATTTAATTAAATCAAGTACATTCAATTAATTTTATTCTATTACCACCTTTAACAAAGGCATTGAACCCTTAGGAAAAGGTTTTAATGCTTTAACATGAGTCAAATCAAACATTGATATAATAGCCCTAATTAATAATGTTCTAATCAATTTCAAAATTTTAATAAACTTCCCTTAAGACAACACACGGATGAATAATATTTTATATTCAAATATTTTATTTTTCATGGAATTTAAAAGAAAAATCCTATTTTTAAATTATAATTTGATGTGTTATGTCATGGTTATGATTGTTATAATGATGCTTAGAATTTGAAATTAGTTCTAGACACACTTAAAGGTCCAACATTTGTTGGTTCATAGGATTTAGATAAAACACTATCAAAACATGGGATGGCATGAAAGAATAGCCCTTGAAGAAGTATCAATATTTCTAAAAAGGTAAGGAAGTTAGTAAAATATTTTTAATTCCACATGAAAATGAAGAGGATTAGGTTCAAGTTTCATGGAGTGATTTTGTTTTTAGTCTTCAAAGATCTAGAAAAATTCATTTGCAATCAAATAAAAATGGTCAAGATGACTATATGAAATCTCTTAATATTATTGATGGATGTGATGTTTCAAAATTGAGTTTTGAGGAAATTTGTAAAAACTGAAGGAGCTATTCTAGGTCTCAAACTGCAAGACCACATCATGGGATTAGAGGTCAATCTTTAAATTCTATCACATAAGTCACCAAGTGATAATTACCTAATTTATTGGATGATATCAATTTGATATTTTGAATCATATGGGAAAGTAATTAGATTCCTTGTATGCATAAAAAATATGAGTACACTAACAAAATTATTATAATTTTTCATTCTTGTTAGAAATGAAATTTAAGTTAGGAGTGCCTTATTAATAGGAAATAATATTATTTTCTTGAAGATTATAGTATGTCTATGATATTGAAACCATTGAACCCTAATTCAAAAGATAATTAGGAGCAATTGTATTACATGGTCCAAAGATAACCTTGGAAACCTCCACCAACACCCTAGGTATGCCTAATGATTTTAAATATAATTATAATGAAATAGGATTAACATGGTAGGATACTCCTAAATCAATTTGGTGCAAGGGATGGAAATAAATTCTATATAAATAGAAATTTCCAAATTAGTAATCATAACCTCAATACTAACCATAACAACTACCATGGTGAGGTGGACCAATATATCCACCATATCAATCATATCCATCTTATCCACCACCACTTAATATGTTTTCATATCCAAAACAACCCCAAGATATTTTCCATCTCTATCATATTTATCTAATTATTCATCAACATATATACAACTACATTATATTGTATTTTTGTGCATGAGAATGTGCCCAATACAAAAATAAATTGCAATAAAGACCAGGAAAACATAATCAAACAAAACACTTAGTTTAGGAAAAAGAGATCAAACAACATTAAATTTATCCAATTAAAAACTATGCCAAACTTCCTATTGTGACGATGTTATCATGATGGTTGGTTTGGTGTGTTCAATGTATACTTGCACATAAAATTTTGCAGCATAACAACACTTAATGGTAAAATGTGTGAGATGAGACAAAATGGCTAAGTGTTTGGATATATTATTTTGAAGGTTGAAAGAATGAAGGGTTGATATTAGAACAAGGAGATCAAGGGTGGATGTTGATTTGGTCCTCTCAATTCATGAGAATGTGCCAAGTGGCATAGGGAGATGATTTGAGAGAATGAGGGTACTATGAGGTAGGTCTTGTGTAAGGTGCCTCATAAAGGAAAATATTGTCTTCTCACTCATAGAGGACAAGAAAGGAATTAAAAATTATTTTTTATGATTTTAAGTAAGGAATACCCATGCCCCTAATTACAAGGGTCTTTTCCAAAAGGGGAGAGAATTTAAGGTTGAGTGCGAGGGGGAAGATTGAGTGGGGATTTGGAGTAGATTAGCTCACATAGTCAAGGATTAAGTGTGTGCACATGATTGGAGAGTGAATTAGGTAATTATTAGGGGAATAATGGAAAGTGATGGAGGATGGGACATTTGGAGGAAGAAAATTAAATAAATAGAAATTATTTATTTAATTTATTTAGAGGGAATGAGATGAGAGTTGAGATTGGGTAAATAATTAAATGAATTATTTCATTTAGGATTATGACTTTAGAAGAATAGGATAAATGGGTTAGGATAATAAGATAAATAGGTAATTTTAATTATAATATTATTTAATTAATATAGAAAATAAAAATAGACAAATTAGGGATAAATTAACAAATTACAATGGTCAATTTTAGGTGTCTACATTTTCCCCTCTTTGAGATGATGTTACATTGTAGCATCATTTAAAAGAAGATTAAAATATAAAATAGAAAAAAATGGTTAGGTTTGGGAAGATTCCTCATTCATTCAAAGGAGTGAATAGGAAGAAAGATGATGTAAGTGAAAATGAGGATTAGGATTGAGGGTGCCCCTTGAAAGGACATGTGAGTTTCGGAGAACATGGGCTTGCTCTCAAAATGGATGAGAAGATACATGATAAATGATGAAGATGATGCATGAAGAGGGATATATAGAAAGATGGGAGGAGGGAGAGATAATGTAATGAGGTTATAACAAGCAAGAAAGGATTCACTAAAGGATTCAAAGAAGAACATGATGTTACCCTAGTCAAGATAAAAGGCAAGATTTATTTGATGATGGATGGAGTTTTGTTGGTGAATGATATATCCCAGAAAAGAAAAATGATTGGAAAGGATACATCCCAATTATGATTTGATTTGGATCAAGGATTATAAGGATGGGAATAATACCAAGGATGTGACTGGATTTTTTGTACGAGATTATAGGGATTAGGATTTGCTTGTGATTTGGGATTGGTAGGAGCATTGGGATTGATGGTATGGATGGATATGATGGATAAAAAGATTCTTAGACTAAAAAGTATATATTATCCTAAAAGGAACCTATTGGATAAGGAGATAGAAAGATGGTTAGACTAAAAAATCTATATTACTCTAAAATGGATAAAATGAAACAAGAAAATGATATGATGGATGGAAATATGCTTATGATGGTTGTAAGTGATTTTTGGAGAATTCCAAGATAAAAGAGAGCATGAAAAAAATTCCATAAGTGAATACAATATGTACAATAGTATTTCTATCAAATATGAAATGAAGAGTGTAAAATACAATGATCAAGCCTTGCATATATAGGCAAGGATGAGGAGGTGAGAAGGTAGGATTGAACTGCTAACTAACCCTCTATAAGTGGGACACTTGTGAGATTACTTTGCAAGTGGGTGAACATGTGTCAAGAGGTGTCTCAAGTTATGATACCACATGTCTCAATGCTAGGAAGTGAGACAAAAGCAAAAGAAACCTAAGTAAAATTAATCTAGGTGTGAATAGGTCAATCCTAGATAGGTGATTAGCTAAGTATGATAATGACTCTATTTACACTAGCACCCCCCCTTAAGTGCATCTTAGGGTGTAATGTATGCACTAATGATGAGTCATGTCTACTAGGCCATTCTAAGTACTCATGCACAAATATCTCATAAAGTGGAGTAAATGAGAAAAACACAGTGGGAAATAAAAACCCCTCTCCAAAAGAGAAATGAAATGAAATGAAATGTACAAGTGAATAATAAAAGTGATAGATGGAGGAATCATGATGAACCTCAAGGACTACTTCTAGCATTATGTATAATAAATATTCTCCCTAGAGGAGAGAAAAGAGAGGTCATGTGACACCCCCCCCCCAAAAAAAAATGTGAAGTCATGAACTCCATGTGGGGAAATGCTTCCTCCCAAAACCAATAGTAGAAGAGAAACCATGCAGCTCCTCCCCTCAAAATGATGTATGCAATGTTGGTAGATGCTCAACACTAAATGTTAAAGATGATCCATGAATGTTGAACAAAATTTATCCCCTTGGGAGGAAACAACACCACAAATATGTATAATATGACTTCTCATTTTAGATAGAAATATGTAGGAAGTAAGATGAAATCTACATAAACCTTTCTATTGTAGGTTTTAATCACTTTTTATCACCAATATCTTATGAAGGTGAGGGGAGAGCATATAGTGAGAAAAATTAAATAAGTTATAAAGAATTTAACATAACTAATCTAATCTATTGAATAAAATTGCACAGATGAAACTTGAATTGGATCAAACTACTAGATTTGATTGATTATGATGAAATAAAAAATATATTTAGTAGAAATTATATTAGCACTAATAAAAATAAGAAATCAAAAAATATATATATTATGTTGAGCACAATGTAGAGCTAAGAGGGGCAGGTGAATCAACACATATTAAAACTTAACCATTCCCATTTGTAAATTAAACATCACAGATCACATAAACTAAAAGCAAAGCAGGAAAGAAGACATGCATCACACAAGGACACCAATATTTTTACGTGGAAAACCCAAAGAGGGAAAACTACGATGAGAGTTAACTCACAATATATGAAGCTCACTGCTTACAAAGATTATAATGTTGTTTAAGGCTCACTGCATATGGACTTACAAACTAAGGCGTACAACCTTAGGGAAAGATACAAAGGACCTAATGAGATTCACTATCTTAGAGTAGTCATGAAAATTATAATGAGAAATATGAATATGAACTATTATGAAGAGGCATCCAACTGTATGTTGATGTTTCAGTCCCTTTTTCACATAGTTAGCCCTTCACACTAACTTCACACACTTCATCTTCAACATACTACTCAATCACAATTTCATCACACTCAAATCCTTCACAAATTAATTTTATCTTCTATATATATCCTCTACAAATCAAAACCTTAATTAGGTCAGCTCTAAGATAACCTTTAGAAGAAACATACAACATCACACTGGTTAGCTTCAAAAATGTATAATATTTGTAAGAAAAATAGTTTTGGATCAACACACAACATTACAAGATCCAAAAAATATTAAGGGGAATGTGGGTGCGGCCCAGATTAGTGTGGCGGCTAGTATTTGTGAGCTCAAATCAACCCCTGCCAAGACTGCTAGCAAGCCAACCCTGAAAAAGAAAGGCAAAGAGGGAGGGAAGAGTTTGAAGGAGCCTCCGAGAAAAGGTAAAAATGTGGTGGGAAAGGACTCTATGGGGGATACAGTGGTTGTGGAGACGGTGGTGATTGGTGGCAATACCATCATCCGATGCTCTAGTAGGCTAGCCAAGAATAGCAAAAAAGTGCATGTGAAAGAATTGGATACAAAAGAGGATCATTTTGACAAAAAAGATAGTAGGGACGAAGAGGAGTCTAAGAGTGAGGAGGACTATGCTAGAGGGCCCAACATCATTCCTGAAATTGGCATAGTGTGGAAGGAGGACTCAGCCTCTCTATCTTCGGACCTGTTGGATGTTGAGCGTGCTAATAATAGAAAGACTATGGTTGGGAGGGAGGAGCTCTATGTGTTGCAGGAAAGATTGGATAAGTTGGACAAAAAATTATGTGGTTTGACCCACTTCACAGTTAAGCTGGGTGTTACCAGCACCCTGTCGACAGTTATGAAGGATGAAATGGACAAAAAGAATGTTGAAGATATCAGGAATGGGTCAAAGATGATGTTGTTAATCTCCTATCAAAGAACTAGGGAGATTCCAGTTAGTTTTTTGTTCATCCGTTGTCTGTCCATCTACTGTTAGTCAATTGTGTTTGTTTTTTGGCTTGTTTTTTGATGTCTTTTTGGTCTTGAACTCTATTGGCCCTTGTGGCTCTTTGTGAAGGGTACAAAACCTTGTAAATGTTGCTTACCTAATCAAAAACATTATAAGATCCAAACACATCATAACACATTCACCAAAACAAGATAGATTAACCAGGATCAATTGCAGATGAAGGAAACAAGTATGTCAGCCCAAATAATGACAACACCACCAAAACTGCCATTTGTTCATCTTTACACCACCGAGGAGAGATCAAAAACATCATGTAGACCAATATGTGAATAATGTAGTTCTTGCACAATATCTCCTCAACCTTTTTCTGAAGTGTTTGACCATCATATGTTGGTGCAACTGAAGAATCCCACTAAATATATAGGAACAAAGCATTTGATGTAGTACAAGGATGGGAAGTCTTTTCAGACAACCCATCCAGGCAGCCAAAACAAAATATGTAATCTCACTCCATAATTTTGCAACATATAATTATTTAAAATTTAATGGAACACATTCATATTTTAATAATTTCTTTTTGAACAACACATATGCAAATTAAATTTCCATTAAGTAAAAAAACTCCACTACAAAAAAATATTTTCTTTGCAATACCAAAATAAAATGAAATCAAATCAACCTCAGACACCTTCAAAATCACCTCTGAAATCCTTGCAACATTCAACTTTCTACTGGTATCTTCCTCCACGACCTTTCCTACAACTCCACTATTGTACCCCTTCGCCAAAATTTCTTCACTCAACTCTTGGGTTTTGGATTTCTCTCAACAAGAACAAAAAAAAAAAAATCCATACCTCTCCAAATGAGGCGTTGAAAATCCTCGAGCCTACAAAACTAAAAAATGCATTGAATTTCATAACTTCTATTGACATTGTCGCTCATAACTCCCCCTGTAACCTCCCATCATAAACATGGCACTCCCATTGGCTCCCTATTATGCATGGGCCTCCAAATTATCTTCCAAATCATTTTTAAATATTTCAAAATACAAATTCCCCAACTTGGGCATTGGGTTTTCCAATTTCCATTTTTTGGATTTTAAACACATTAAATGTGTAGCTAACAAAATCACCAAACTATAGATTTTGATCCAATAAATAAAATAATGGTTACAAAATTTTGACTCCAATTTTCACCCAAATATAATATTTAAACATTCAAATATCCAACCAATTTAAAAAAAAAAATCATACTCTGAGTGTGCTCAAACTAGGTGTTGAAAAGTTGCTTGCAACAAGAAACCACACACGAAAAGAAAATATTAAAAACAATTTTTTTGGGGATGCATGATTTCTTGGTACCCTTTGATGCTCCTACATTAAACACCCAAGGTGAGAGAAATATTCATGAGTTGGTACCCATGAACATTTGAAGACCATATGTTTGTTCTTTATCCATCTTTCCTCTTTGTCTACTTTATTTTTCTTTTTTACCTTACTTTGAAACTTCACATCTCTTCCTTCATTTTTCCTTTGTTTCTTCCTCTCCCAGCATTGAATCCACTATAATCCAATCTCCACCATAATGAATCTTCCCATTCCATCTCTCCATCCACAACATTTGATACAACTTATCATCATACTCATCTTCAAGAAAATTAGAAAATTTAAACTTTACCTCTGTACAATTTGCAACATCTTCACCATCTTTTGCTACATGAGCATAAAAATATGAATATACTATATTCACTTATCCTTCTTCTTCACACTCTTTAATATCCTCAAATTCTTATACTATCACCATTTCATTTGTATTTGAATCAACACATACTTCATTATCACAAAATTCAAAAAAAAAAATTACCTCTGCTTTCACCCCTTTCTCTATTGCAATAATGTCTTCTTCCCCTACTGCAATTTCTTTATTTTCTTTATCCTTTGTATTCATCTTCATCTCCTCAAGATTTAAATCTCCTCTTAACCACTTATCTATTATTTCCATCTCCTTTTTCAATAGGAGATTCTCTTCATTTTTGCTAAGTTCTTCATCACATTTTGGTCCCTTCGCATGCAAATCTCCTTCTTCATTATCACTACTATTGTATCCTTGGTTTACTCTTCAAAATATACCACCATATCATTCTTGTTCTCCTTTGTGTCTTCCAAAAGACATACTTCTGATACTATAATCTCACTATCTTCTTCATCTGTATCAATTTTTGGACCTTCCAAGTCCTCTATTACAGCTTCCTTTCCTTCTTTATCTTTTTCACACAAATAATTACTTGCAAATTTTTTATGAAAATAAAAATGGAACTCAACTTCATCTATTTTCTAATCTTCCTCAACTGTAGCTTTCTTCTTCATTCCTAAACTTTCCTCAAGGGCATCTAATCTTGCTTCTAATTTCTTCAATTTTGCAATGAGCTTCTTGTCTCTCACTTCTTCCCAATACTCTTCCTAGAATAAAATTATTATAGTTCTTTTCAAGACTCATCTTGTCCTCTTCTTTAAAGGAATCTTCAAGGAATGACAAGCCGCTCTACAGTTACAACTTGTAATCCTTGCAGCAAACTCATGCTTCATTCAAATCTTATATGTCTCCTCTACCCTCTGCAATCAAATGTTCTCCCTACAAAATATCTCTCTAGAAATCAAGCCATTTGTAGTTATAGGCCTCCTCTCACCTGCAACAACCTCCTCTAGAACTCAAATCCTCTATAGTTACAAAATCCTCTTCTGAAACAAACTCTCTCTAGGGTTTTTCTGAGACAACTTCAAGCTTCCTCTCATTAACCTCTTTCACAAAATCATCTATAATCTCTCACAACGAGATTTCATCTTCACAATTATTTGCAAATTTTCATCTCCTCAATCCAATGATCATCCTACTCTTATACCATTTGATGCAGTACAAAGATGGGGGGTCTTTTCAGACAATCCATCTAGGCAGCCAAAATACAACATGCAATCTCATTCCATAATTTTGTAAGCACATATAATTGAAAATTTAATGGAACACATTCATATTTTAACAATTTCTCTTTGAAAAAGAACAGTGCGAACTCTAATTTGGAAGTATTGTTTCATAAAATTAGTGAGCTCATGGAGGACCAATTGTATTTTTCTAAGTTAATGGAGAAAGATCACTTAGCCAAGGGAAAAGGAAAAAAAAGGTGCGAAAGATGATGGTAAAGGCCTTGCTATTAGAGGGTCTACTAACTGGAAGAAGTCCTTTGAAGCCAAGAAGAAAGAGTTGTTGTACATGATTGAAATGCATAGGAGCGAAGAGCTTGAGGTGGCCAATACCTTAAGCAATATGAAGTAGTGTTATGTTCTCTTTTTTGTCTATTATTTTTTTACTGTTGGGTCTCGGTTTCTTTCCTATTATTTTTTTTGTTTTGTTGTTGTTGGGCGCTACTAATATTTTACTATTTTATCTCTCAAGCAAAACTTTGTTTCTTTTGTTGTCCTGGGTTTTGGTCTGCTGCTGGTATCTTATGGTAGTATCTTTTTAGCAACATTTTATTTCTTAAGTTATAAAGGGTTTTAGGTCCCTTCAAAAATTTATTTTCTCGTATAATCAAAACAATTTATCTTTGAACAACACATATGCAAATCAAATTTCCATTGAATAAAAAAAATCCACTACAAAAATTATTTTCTTTGCAATACCAAAAAAATCAAATCAGATCAGCTTCAAACACCTTCAAAATCATCTTTGAAATCCTTGCAACATTCAACTTGCTGCTAGTATCTTCCTCCACAACCTTTCCTAGAACTTCACTATTGCACTCAGTTGACAATGGTTTTACTTGCAGTAAACAGGTCGAATAAAATCTCCACATACAAGACCGCAAAGAGCCTATCCTTCTTGAAATATATAGAACAAAGACATTCTAAGGGGAAATTTTGCATTCACAGAGAAAATATTGACTTCCGTTCAATCCCAAGTCTTTGATAACCAGGTCATGATTGTACTATAGTCGCTCTTGGGTAATGATGTGATAATTGTTGTTAATCTCAAAGGGACTACAGTTATTTCTAGCTTTACAAAGAATTATAAAAATTTCGCATAAAACTTCATTTCATTGTCAAATAACATCATGAAATTGAAAGATTCAACATAATATTTCATGAATAATCACAAAATCTTGATATCACTTAAGTAGATTTAGCATTAAGCATTCAGAAAATTCATGGAAAATAAAAAAAATTCAACAAAACTATGTCCATTCACTTATATTTTTTGGAACATTTTCAAAAATATTAAATATCTATTCTAAAACAAAGTGTAAAAGTATTGAAAAAATAAAAGTTTCTCTCAGTTATTCTCCATGGCTGCCCCAAAGAATTAATCGAAACAAAGCAAACCGCTTTATATTTCACCAGATTGCTTCACAGCTACGTACAAAATGGCACAAGCTTGTAAAGAGAGAGGGTTTCGTTTATGGACACCGAGTAGGTTTTGTATGCACCCTTAAATGGCATAGCATACAGTCTTGTTCAACAAGAACTTACAAAACCAACTACAAAAGATACTTAGATAGGTAGCTATCCATAAAACTCTGTCAATTAATGTCTACCTGCATACAAAGTTTTATGCTGGAATGGTTCAAAAAATAGGAAAAAAGAACAAAACTTAAAAGAAGTTTTTGCTCCTCCGACATCCACAAATTTTGAACTTAAAATAAAAATCTGGGAGGAGATGACCTTTTATAGAAACAAGACACTCAGAAGTCCAGCTTAATTTTTTTTCCAAAGAATCAGAAACATCAAATAAAAATGTGTCACGTGGCATGTGCCAACTATCATCAAGAACATTCTAGAATAAGTCAAAGTTTTGACTTTGTCCGCAACAACACTTTTCTTCATACTTCGGTACAAACACTTTATCTCCATCAAGGTTGCCAACTTTTCTCAAAACACCGGAATGAGAAACATCTACCAGGACCGGGATCAACTTGCAAATTTTAAAATTAAAATAACAAATGAACTTCATTATATTTTCGATATCCGGTATCCAATTCTTTCCATATTCGCTTATGACTCGGGCTCTGAGATTCTTCCTTCTTTCTTTAATTGATATTCTCATAAATCCTTGAATACTTGATGTATACGTTCTTTTGAAATTCTTCGTATTGCTCTCCAAATGAGTTTGAGCCTGGTATATTCTTCAGTTGCTTGAAGTATGATGTCATTCTTCTGTGCTTTGTCTGCTTCATATTTGACTATAACATTTTTGCACTATATTATTTCATCAATAACCTCTCGTGTTAGCAATTGAATATGATCTTTATTTATCCTTTCTATCCATTCCTTGAAAGCTTTGGCTTCTTTTCCCTCTTGTCCTAATGTTTGAGGATCAAAGCCTTGATGTGTCAATATTTAAATAAATTCTTGATTTTCACTAATCAGTCTTCTACACTCAACAGTGACGTTCAAATCCTTCAATGCATTGCATTATCATGTCACCCTCCCATTTCAGCTATATCTTCCATTTTCCTGGCAATGAGGCTTCATGTCCTAATATTACATTATTCTATGTTAATTCTTGGATGTCTGATTGTATGATAATTTCAATATTTCGCCTTTCATCTATGACCTGTTCTTAGCAAAATTTACATTCATCTTCAAATATTTTCAGTTTCTCTGAATGATGATATGCTTCCTTGTACTTTCTTATTACATCTATAATAAATTCATCTCCTTGCTTTACCCCGTATTCAATCCATTCTTCAAATATATTCATCTTATGATGAACTGTAGCAATGGCATCCACGTGCTCTTCTGACATCAACACCGGATGTTGGGGCAGTTTCGCTTCTTCTCAACTAGATAAAGTCAATGACTTGATAAATTGTTCAAAGGTAGCAACCTATTCCTTCAATTCTCTTTTCTTTTGTTTATATTTATGTACTCTGGCAATAATAGCATTTAAGTTTACTTTGGTTTCATCTAATTCTTACTACCAAGATGAGTGTCCAAGATTAATACTTGTGATCTTGTACTCCTTAGGTGTTATCTCATGTCTATCTTTATCAATTCTAGGAGTGGCTATTTGAATAGCTCTATTTCCATTTGCATTCCTCTGATTGAAATACTTTTTCTTCCCTATGTGCCTAGGTTTAGGAGTACTTCTTGCATAAAATTATTGAGATTTAGAGGTAATATTTCCACTTCCATTGGGGAAGTTAATTCCCTGATTAACCAATCAGGTGTATCATCATCTTGTTGTACCTTTGTAACCTTTTCTTGTCCCTATTTATTACTTGTTTCAGGAACTTCCTCTCTTTGACTTGCCATATTTTCTGAAATGGGGACTTCTTTAACAATATCTAGGTCTGGCATTGCCTCCTTTGTTTGGAGACTTACACTTTCTTGTTGATCCATATTTTCTTATTCATTTCTTTACATGTTACCTTCTTCATTTATTACTACACCGGGATTCTTTTCATTTTTAGTTTCTTCTCTTACAAACTGTGTATCTTCTTCTTCTAAAATTTTAGTTTCAATTTCATTTTAAGCATGATCTTTATTTAATTCTCTAAAGACCTACGAGTATTCATCAGCATTTTGCACATTCCCACAAGAAGGCTAGGAATCAAGAGTATCTTCAACAACTCTTTCATCAACAAGATTTTTCTCTACATCTTCCCCTATTTCCATTTCAAGTATGCTAGGGTTTCCTGACTCTAAGGCGAGCATTCCTTGAATAAATTCTTCTTCTTCAATATTTATAGGGTTAGAGCTCATATCCTGAATTTCTTCTACCACTAGGCTTACCATGGGCTTTTCTTTAGACTTCTGCTCTTGTACTTTCTCCCACATAGCACCCCATTTATCTACTTGTTCCTTAATTATGGCTCCATCTTTCTCATAAATTTCCTCTAGAGCTATAGCAGTCCTACCCAGTGCTTGCTTCATACTAGCCATATTAATAGAAGGGGGAGAAGTAAATAATGTTATAGCTCTTTGATATGCATACTTTGTTTGCATACCAACATTCCCTGTTGCTCCTATTCCTTCATCGACAGTTACTCTTGTTCTAGGTCTAGTTGTAGAAGAAGATGCACCTTTAGGTCTCACTTTTGATTTATCTTTACCCATCTCTGCATCTTTTTGTCTATCAGATGGTTTTATGGGAACTTCCTGTCTTATTGATTGAAGGGTTCTTTCTTATATTCTAACACCTAGAGTAGCCTTCTTAATCTTTCTTTTCTTCTTTGTAGGCTCCCTGCTTTCAAAAGCAGTTTCATCTCTTTGTTTTCATCTTTTATCTTCTAAGATGGGTTCAATTCCTCTTTCTCTTAAACTTTTGAAAAAATCATTAATCCAGTGTTGAGTATACCTTAGGACTGGCCTAGTAAAGTCTTCAATTGATGTCATGTCTTCATCATCAACATTTGGGTTTGGAATGGATTCATCGTATACCCTGTCATCATTGTAGAACTGGTTCAACACTTGACCATCATCTTCTTCCAATTGGTCTAGGATTTCATAAAGCTTGAGCATCCGAGCAAATCTTAAAGTCATTCCTTCATACTTTCTTCTTCTCACCACATGCTCGTCTTCACAGTTAAGCCAATAATCTTCCAAATGAGGCACATGAGCACGATAACCAGCTATATTTTTCTCAATATTTCCTTCAATATCATAGTACACTCTCTAGAGTGGAAATTATTCAAAATGATAGGTCCTTAGCTCTTCTTCACACAAATTAGTTACTCTAATTGCACTACATTTATAATTTCCTATTGTGATGGGAAATTTAAAAGATGCCTTTTTGTGAGCGTGGCTGTAAAGATACTGAGATGGTTTTAACTGTCTCACTAATTCAAATAAAATAATTTTATCTGTAGGATACCTGGTCAGCATAAATGGGTGTCCATTAAACCCCTCCGCTCTAATGTAGGAGTAAGTTGGGAAATATATGTACCAGCCTCCCATAGGCTGAATGTCACTTTGTGCTTCCAAGGATAGTCTATTGGATTTATCACCTTCCATTGTTCTCACCAATTTCATGGAGAACAAATCATTAACTTTTCTATAATCATCTTTATACCCATGAACAATGATTTGGGGTAAATGTGTATATATCAGGCTATTACCAACTTGCGTGCCCAGACTACCGATCTTTTTAACCCTTGTTTATTGGCTTTCATAGCACAAGAGTAAATAATATACGATGACATGTAGAAACACCTGGTTTTAGGGAATGTAGTAATCTGTCCATGCAATCTGTCACTTATCAATTTTCCCCAATGCAACTCCATAGGACCCTCTATCATGCGGGATATTATCATGAACATCCAGGGTTCGAATTTTCTTGCATCTCTCAAACTAGTTACTCTGCTCAACAAAGGTATAATGTCTTGCATTTCGTGTTTAAACATTGACCTCTGAATTACCTTGGTCTATGGTGTAAATGGTTGTTGGAACCATTGGGTGCTCATAATTTCTCTATTACACTCCTCAGCAGTCTGATATGTCTTGTCCTTGGCTTTCAGGTTGACACTGAACATCTATGAGTAAGAGGGGAGACCAAATGTACACATGATTCCTTTCTATGAAAAATATGCATAAGTTCTTCCCTCTCTCGACAATCCTTTTGGTTGGGTTGTAATAGTTTATGCATTGCATAACTAATTCAAGAGTCTCCATTGCTAGCGGAAACCCTCCTACAAGAAGTAACCCATTTGGTATGACATTTTTGGTACATTGGGTAGCATTTTCTTGCAACATCCATGAATGGATTTCAATGTCCGAAGACCATCCCATGTGGGTATATGTAACCACTACATTAATGTGTACTGCTTGTGAATTGCAATACTTGAATTCATCTTCTGCTCTTGTGTCAGAAGTGCTCATTTTGGATATAATGTGCTCTACAATTTTTAGAATATTTGGCTTGTGTGTGAGTTAGGGTTAAATTCAACCAAACTTACATTTCATAACATTTCCAATTCATTTTCAATTAAATTTAACAACTCAAAGAAAATTTAACATTTCAATTTTAGAATGAGAAAATACCATTATCAAGATTTTCTAGCATGAGAAACTCTTAGAAAAATATCGGTTATTCAGAACATACCTGGTTCTAGTTGAAAATGGTGATTCTTTAGAATGCAACTTCAAAACCCTTGGTAGCTGCAACTCAACTTCTCAAAATTTTACCTCTTTGCGCACCAATGTCATTTCATTAATTCAATGTCTAGCAATATTACAATATGACACGAAGTGGAGTGTTGTAAAATCAATTTCATGTTTGAAGTAGTGCCAAGTACCTAGGTAGTTCGCCACCTTCATTAATTACCTATTATTTTGCATTAATTCCTAGGATAAAGATGTAATCATTATGGATTATGGTTGAAATCATGAACACCTAGATTTATGTATTGGATCGCTATTTGAGAAGAAAGACGGTGTTGTGATTATACATGGCAATTAGATGTCGTGCCAATTCTTTACAAGGTATATGTCATTAAAGATATGTGATTGATGATCACCGGGATTGGGGCTTTTAGTAATTCTTTTGAAAGGATGAAACAACACCAGGATTCGAGAAATACTTTCTAGAGAAAGAGAAAATTGGAATAGGAGAAAGACCAGAAACCGAAACAAAAAAATAAACTTGTTGAAATTTTAAAGTAGACTTTCTAGTTTTTGAATTTTACATCAAAGAAACAATAAAACACTGGACTCCGGTAAAAGAGGAGATTACCAGGATTAGAAATTTTGATCAATGAAATATTGGGTGAAGCTAGAATTTTTCTTTAAAGATACAAACTCCTTTGGCTCAATGCAAGATTCTAGGATTCTGGTGTCCAGTGATAGACTAGACACTAAAAGCATACCAAAACACCAAAACTGGGATAACAAAAAGGGTTATAATACAAAGAGGCCAAGTGGAAATGAGAGAGGAAAAACCAGCAGCCAGCTGAGCATTAAAACAATGCTGAAGCGAGCAAAAACAACAAAACAAAAAGGGAAAAGAAAGAAAAAGGGGGGTCCACATTTTTCCAAGGGACAAAATGGTGGGACATGTTGTGAGACCACGCAACAACTAGCAGCCAAAAAAACTAAACAAAACAATAGAAAGTCAATTCTAGATCTAACATCAATGTTCCAACTTTCTTTAGTATTCTAATTATAAACCATGAGATCCTTATTCCATTTTCAAATTTAATTTGGTTAGCATGCAAAATTAAGTATTATTGAGCTCACATCTATACAATTGATTATTTCCACTACAATAAAATTAGGAATAACAACCGTTTGCATTAATCTACACAATATGACAATTCATTTTAAGCCAACTAGGGATAGAGCCTTGTTGCCAGTCAAGCATCCATAGCCCTGACAAGGTTATCTTTGTAATTACCCCAAACATAGCTCTACTATCGATCAGGCATCTATAGCCCTGGTAGAGTTATTTGGATAGCGTAAAGAGTTAATATCACTTCTTTTTTTTAAGAATATAGTGCAATGATAGCTCATTTTTTCTTTTGATATTATAATAATAGCTCATTTATCAACTTGCAAGCATTGAAGCACCACTATTAGGTTGAGAATTACAGTGGTAGAAAAGGTACTCTTTTGATTTTTCAATTAACACAAACAACTGTTATCCAAAATTTTAGTAGAATTATTTAAATGTATTCGTTTGTAGCTTAACATGAGTTGAATGATTCATGCTAATTAGAGTTCATAAAATTGAACAATTCTCAAATAATTTATAAATGGAAAACTATTTTCGGTCAGAATAGAGATTAAAGTTTTGGAGTTGACATTTTATTGACTTGTAGACCTTCAAAGTTTTCCAATTAATGTAAAGTCAAAATGACGCAACACCTCAAAACAAAAACAAATGAAACAAACAAACAAAAAAAACAAAAAAAGAGAGAATATTTACAAAACTATTTACAAAAAAATTATTTGTTTATGAATGGAAATAATTCTTTAGAAACTGCCCATTCACAGGCAATGGGATATCTTCACCAGTCAAAGAATTTAATCTATAAGTGTTATCACCCAAGATTTCAGAAATTTGGTATGGGCCTGTCCATAATCTATCAAATTTACCATGTTCACCTTTACATTCATAGGCTTTATTCCAATATAGGACCAGATCATATATTCTGAAAGTCTTTAATTTGGCATGCTTATCAAACCATCTTTTCACTATGGATTGATGTTTAGCAAAATGATAAATGGCTCATGTTTGTTTCTCATCTAAATGCATCAATTGTAACAATCGAGCTTCTATTTGATCATCTAATCCAATATATTCTTGTGCAAACTTCCAGGTAGGGATTTTTAAGTTTATTGGTAATATAGGATCTACTCCATAAACTAAATGATAAGGATAATTCCCTAGTGTAGCTTTCATCCTAGTATGATCTACCCAAAGGGAGAACCTTAACAAAGAATGTCATTCCCTAAGGTTATTTTCAATCAATTTTCTAATTATATCCAACAAATTATTATTTGATGATTCAACTAATCCATTTCCCTACGGATAATAATTAGATGAAAATTTTGGGGTGCCGGTCCCAGCTCAGTTGGTTAAGGTGTTCCCTGTCGCAGGGCACCCACCATGGGTTTGACTCTCCGGCACTCCTGTGGTATCGGTTGGTGTGTCCCGCCAGCACTACCGGTCACGGTAAAAATTTTACCGGTGGTGGGGGGTTATATGGGGGGCCATGCTGCACCTGATTCCCCTCGTTAAAAAAAAAAAATTAGATGAAAATTTTAATGTTATGCCATATTCAAATTCCCAATTAGAAAATTTTAATGAAGAAAAAGTTGTGCATTATCACATACCAATGTGTATTGTGTTCCAAACCTGGTGATAATGTTTTCCTCCAAAAATTTTATGACCACGTCGGTAGTGCATTGCTTGTTGGGAAATGCCTTTGTTCATTGAGTACAATAATTTGTAGTGGTCAATATGAATCGATGACCAGCTGAAGATGGAGGATTGATAGTTCCAATAAAGTCTAGTCCCCATTGTGAAAAGCGATGCATCTCCATCACCGACTACAACAGTTGAGCATTGAATCTTCCTTTATTCAACGTTGTCTGACATGTATGATAGTGTTTAACATGTTCATAAGTATCTTTAAAGATCGTGGGAAAGTAGTAACCTACTCTTATAATGACGTGTGTAGTAGCTAAAGGTGCTCCATGAGTTGTTCCAAATCTATCATGTAGTTCCTGCAACACTTTATCAGTTTATGTTCTATTTAAGCATCTTAAATAGATTCCTTCATGATTTCTTTTAAATAGAAATCCTCCCTTAATCATGTAACTCTGTGACTTTATCTTGAGGGCTCTTCTTTGATTCCTTTTCATATGATCAGGGCAAGTGTGGCTAACCAAATAATGCCAAATGTCTGAATACCAATCTTCTTGATCCTTTTCATCCAATGTGTATTGTTGACTTGAGATTTGGGGATCTATTTCTACAATAGATTTAACCAAAGCTTGTCCCCGGAGCAACCTCATGGGTATGATGTCTAAATCATATTATTGTAAAATGGTGACCCATTTAGCTCTCTTTTCTCTGAGCTCACTCTGTGTTAACAACATTTTGACAACCGAATTTGGGACAATAGCTTTGACTATGCTCTTGAGGATGTAATGTACAAACTTGTGTATGGATTTGACCAAGGCAAAGGCTTATTTTTCAACATCTGTGTATCTTAATTCTCTTCCTTGAATGGAGCGCTCATTAAAGCAATTGGTTTCTCTTCTTTATTCTTGCCTTTCTGTGTTAATACTATTGCATAAGTATGACCAGAAGTGAATGAGTAAATATATAAAAGGTTTAATATAGTCTGGACTTACCAATACCAGCGGTTTTGTGATTGTAGTCTTTATAGTCTTGAAAGTGATCTTAGCTTCATTGTTCCACCTATTTTGGCATCTTTCTTTAGCATATCATTGAGTGGCTTCACTATTTCGGTGAATCCTGTAATAAATTTTTGAATGAAGTTAATCTTACCAAACTATGAATTTAATTCTTTTCTACTTCCCGAGGGATATAAGTTGAGTAATGTGTTCACTCTGGCTAGGTCGATTTAAATACCATGTTCAGAAATGATGTCCCAGTAAATTTCCTCCAGTCACCCCAAAAATACATTTTTTAGGATTTAGTGAAACTCCATAAGTTTCGCACTTTTGTAATATCATTTTGAGCTCTCGAATGTGATCTCTTCTGTCTTTAGAAAATATTGTAAGGTCATCCATGTAAATAATGATGCATTTTCCTATCAATTCTTGAAAAGCATAGTCCATGGCTCTTTGAAATGTAGCTCCAACATTTATCAAGCCAAATGGCATCCTTCTGTGAGAAAAAGTTCCCCACTTCATGGTGAAGGTTGTTTTCATCCGATCTTCCCTTGCTACCATTACTTGGTTATACCCAAAAAATCCATCCAAAAAGGACATCATTTGCGAACCGTTAACTATCTATAACACTTCTTCAAGTGAGGGCAGTGGATAATTATCTTTTTCAAATGCTCTATTGAGATTTCATAAATCCACACACAATCATATATCTGCATTCTTTTTCCTTACAGGGACTAAATTTTCCACCCAAGTAGAATGTCTAATTGGAAAAATTATCTTGGTTGACAACAATTTTTGAACTTCCTTTTGAATTAAAGGCTCTAAGAGTGCATTCACTGGACATTGTTTCTGTCAGAAAGTTTTCGCATCAGGCTTCAATGGTATAGTATGTGTAATAATGGAAGTGTCATACATCTTTAAATATTCATATGTCCATGCTATGACTTTCTAGTAATCTTTAAGTGCCTGAGCAATATTTCTCTTCTCTTCTTCAGTACAAAGCTTCCCTATGAGTACATTTTTAGGATCTTCTTTACTATGCAAATTATATAACTTAGATAGTCCTCCTTCACTTTGAGTTAAATATTTTTGTCTAACTTTTTGGTCAATGTTGAACAATTGTTTTAACTCAATTATTCCTTTCGGGATATTATTATCTTTGACTTGAGTCAATTCTTCATCTTGAATTTCGCTATCAAGGTAATCTATCTCTTCAATGATTTTTGTTTCAAAAATACTAGAATTAGTAATGAATTCCAATGTGTCGGTCATCTTCAAACACTTGTAAGTTTGTAACATTATCAGGAACTGAGGGTAATTTTAACAATTCAACGATGAATCTTTTGAGATCTGAGGTTTCTAAAGGTTCCAAAGTACTAGTTGCAGTGTCTAGGGCATCAGCTCTCTGATTGAATCTTCTAGGGATATGAGTAATATTGAATGCATCGAAATCTTCAATCAAATCCCATACTTTGTGTCGATAGTTGGATAATCTCTTGTAGTGGAAAATATATTGCTTTTAGACTTGTTTAACTACCAATTCTGAATCACCAAACACTTTAAGGATTCTAGCTTTCTTCTTGATTTCCAGGATCAAACCATGTATAAGGGCTTCATATTCTGCCACATTGTTAGTACACTAAAATTGCAATTGATATGCAACAACGAAAGACTTACCTTGTGGGTTGATAAGTTCTACTCCAATTCCAATTCCTTATTTTAATTTTGATCCATAAAATTTGAGAATCCAAGCTTTGATCATTTGTATTTAATATTTTAGCATTTTTTGACATTGGCGTACAAATCTTTTCATTCTATATGTTTTGATCTTCATTTTTACACATTTCTGATTCAATTCTTTTGACATCGTCATGTTCTGGACAATATCAATTCATGATTTTATGAATTATCTCAAGACACATCAT
The DNA here is from genome assembly GCA_007258455.2 of Sequoia sempervirens. Taxonomy (NCBI): domain Eukaryota; kingdom Viridiplantae; phylum Streptophyta; class Pinopsida; order Cupressales; family Cupressaceae; genus Sequoia; species Sequoia sempervirens. The sequence continues at coordinate 27,545 of VDFB02258116.1, read as the reverse complement.
ACAACTATTTTTCGAATGTGCAACGTTATGTAACTTGCACGAGTCTTGCAACAACAAAATTTTTAGTGAGATTTTACTTTTATTACTCTCTTGAGCTTTTGCAATATTATTCTTCTAAAATTTATCATAAGGACTATTCTCCTCCTTAGAAGAATCATAATCTAATTCGATTAAAACATTTGTTCCAGGAATTAGTTCATCAAATTTCTTAGCATCACAAGTGAAAAATTCCTTAATTCTAACTCCTAAATTGTGTATTTTATAAACTCTTGGTTCTACATCGATATATATAACTTCATTTTTCTAATTATAGTCTATAATCATGTATTTCATGCAAGTTTCTCTTTCAATCCTAATTTGATTAGGCACCCCTTTCCATGGTAGCCACATGTGCGAAAAGTCGGTAGTCATGTATCCATTTAATGTTTTAGACCATTCTCTACTTAAAATCATACCATAGGTATCAGGTATCTCGACAACTTGAATGTCAATATAATATTGGATTCTAGGATTAGAAGCCAATTGCATGTGAATATTAGTCAACTCTCCTACTACGTTTACCTATGTCTTATCGAGTTGAGTGACTTTCTTTAAAGAATTTTCAAGATTTAACCCCAATGTTTGACATATGGATAATGACATCATGTTAGTAGAAGCTCCAAAGTCTATTAAGCAATTATGAAGATTATTACCAAATATTCTCAAAGTGAGAAAAATTGGTGGGGACTCTAACTTTCCTTTATAAAAGGCCACTTGTGCGTCTACTATGGGAACTATGTTCTTATCTTTCACTTTAACCTGACTATCTTTCACCTGGATGTCCTTGGATTTTCTTTCTTTAGAAAATTATTCTAAAGTGTTTAAGAAAGCTTTCTTGATCATAGGTGTCTTAAGCAATTATGATAGAGAAAGGCCAATCTTTACCTTCTTAATTTCTTTCGCTAAATAATTAGTCAGATTATTTTGATCGGCGGAATCTATCTTTTCACCTTTTGAAACATATGATGAATTGTAGTGAGAGGTCACCTTGGGTAACCCAGGATTATTGCTTGATTTATCATCAGGTGGAGTGTTAAAGTTGTTAGGTGGGATGGATGTTGTTAAAGTCCTGTTGAATCTACCTCCACTGTTAGCATTATTCCTCATGTTGTAATTATGTCCCTTCTGATAATGTTGAAAGGAATGTATTTCATCCATTTCTTCTTGAGGCTCATTTTCATCCTGATAAGGAAAAGTATATGTCTCTAACGCCAGAGTTGAATTATCACCTTCATATTCATGAGCATGAATTGTAATAACTGAAGGTAATTTTAAACTTTCATAACTTTCTAGAACTAAAGCAAATTCATATCCTCCTAGAACTAATTCATTTCCTTTAGGAGGATGAGAATCACAATGCTCATTATAATGAGTAGCAGCAAGGAAAATATTTGAAGTGATTTTAAATTGTGAACAATCCACTTCAACATGAGCATTTGTATTATGAATTATGCACCAATTATTCATTGCAAGGTCAACTAAGTTCACTTTTGATGTAAAATTTTCATCTGTTGAATCAAGATTGTCTAAAGGTGTTGATACTCCCCCATTATTAGGCATGTATTCCATGGTCTAGGTGGCTTGGGAGCATTATACATTCAATTTTAAGAATTCTAATTATTATTCTAAGAATAGAAATGTTGATTTCTCAACTATGTAACCTCTGTGGCAATCTTTTTTATTGAGCTGTAATTTCTTTCATGTCTTCCTTTTCCTTAGAAATTTTGACATTTTGATTTTCTTGAGTTTGTGAGAAGAAATATTTTCCATTAAGACATAGCTCTGTAATAGCTGGACCAAGGTGAGGGACTAAAGCTTGACTATTTCCTGGTTGAACGAAAGTATTTTGAGGAAATGTCTCATTCTGGACCACTGCAGGATAAACATTAGGAGTCTTGGGATGAACTATAGAGACTCCATTTGCATTCGAGGTAGGGTAAATATTCAATATGTTTTTTCCATTTGTGTACGATCCACTTCCAAGATGTTTCATTTCTAAATTTACACTTATGGCTTCAACATAGGCTTCTGGTAGAATAGTGGGAGTATTAGCTCTTCGCTTCACAAAAATAGCAGTTAAAGGATCAATTTTTGTATAATAAACCATGATAGAACACAAATTATCCACTACATAAGGTGCTTGTAACCTAGAATAAGCCTTTTGAAATCTATCATTAGAAGTGGTTATAGGTTCTCCCTTGAACCTCTTGATTTGAGCAAATTGGTGATATAACAAGGCAGGATCAGTCGATGTTCTAAACCTAGCTAAAAATTGAGTTTCCATGTCTCACCATGATCTGATGGAATTACAAGGTAAATTGATATACCACTAGTAAACTTCATCACTCAAATTATATGGGAACAATTGACACACAACATATTCATGTTGAATTCTTGCTTAAAAATATGTAACTTTGAATATACTGATATGTTCTTCAACATCTTTGTGGAAATTATACTTAGGACACAACTTGTCAGGATTTTTTGGTAAATCGTTATATACAGAAAATTGAATTGGTGACTCCACATTAAAGAATTCCATCACTACAGAAGGCAATGGTGTGACAATGGTTGGAATCTTTGGACTTGCACTTAAACTTGCAGACTTTTGAGTTCTAGATGATGTCCGACCAATAAGCTCAACTAAGGTCACTCGAGGATCACTAGACCGAGATCTAGTGGTTCAACGGAAATCTAGTTTAAACCTTAACAAAAACAAAAAATAACAACAATAGCCCTCCTTCTAGCACTAGTTCCTATTGACAACAATTTTACTAACAGTAAACAGGTCGAATAAAATCTCCACAGACAAGACCGTGAAGAACCAATCCTTCTTGAAAGATAAGGAACAAAGACAATCTAAGGGGAAATTCTTCATTCACAGAGCAAAGATTGACTTCTATTCAATCCCAAGTCTTTGATAACCAGGTCGTAGTTGTAGTAGAGTCACTCTTAGGTAATGATGTGACAATTGTTGTTAATCTCAAAGGGACTATGGTTATTTCTAGCTTTACAAAGAATTATAAACATTTCACATAAAACTTCATTTCATCATCAAATAACATCATGAAATTGAAAGATTCAACATAATATTTCATGAATAATCACAAAATCTTGCTATCACTTAAGTAGATTTAGCATTAAGCATTCAAAAAATTCATGGAAGATAAAATATTTTCAACAAAACTATTTCCATTCACTTATATTTTTTGGAATATTTTCAAAAATATTAAACATCTATTCTAAAACAAAATGTAAAAGTACTGAAAAATAAAAGTTTCTCCCAGTTATTCTCCATGGATTCCCCAAAGAATTAATCGAAATAGAGCAAACCGCTTTATATTTCACTAGATTTCTTCATAGATACGTACAAAATAGTGCAATCTTTTAAAGAGAGAGGGTTTCGTTTATGGACACCAAGTAGGTTCTGTATGCACCCTTAAACGGTGCAACATATAGTCTTATTCGGTTGAACTTAAAAAACCAACTACCAAAGATACTTAGATAGGTAGCTATCCATAAAGCTCTAATATCAATTAATGTCTACGTGCATATAAAGTTTTACACCAAAATGGTTCAGAAAATAGGAAAAAGGAACAAAACTTAAAAGAAGTTTTTTCTCCTCCGACATCCACAAATTCCGAACTTAAAATAAAAATGTGGGAGGAGATGGCCTTTTAAAGAAACAAGGCATTCAGAAGTCCAACTTAAATTTTTTTCCAAAGAATCAGAAACATCAAATAAAAATGTGCCACGTGGCATGTGCCAACTATCATCAAGAACATTCTAGAATAAATCAAAGCTTTGACTTTGTCCCCAACAACACTTTTCTTCATACTTTGGCATGAACACTTTATCTCCACAAGGCTTCCAACTTTCTCAAAACACCAGAATGAGAAACATCTACCAGGTCGGGATCAACCTGCAAATTAAAAAAATTAAAACAAAAAATGAACATTATATTTTTGGTATCTGGTATCTAGCTCTTTCCATATTCACTTCTGACTTGGGCTCTGGGGTTCTTCCTTCTTTTGATAATTGATATTATTGGAAAGCCTTTAATACTTGATGTATACGTTCTTTTGAAATTCTTCATATTGCTCTCCAAGTGAGTTTGAGCCTAGTATATTCTTCAGTTACTTGAAGTATGATGTCATTCTTTTGCACTTTGTCTACTTCATATTTGACTATAACATTTCTGCATTGTAGTATTTCATCAATAACCTCTCATGTCAGCAATTGAATAGGATCTTTATTTATTTGGCTTCTTTTCCCTCCTGTCCTAATGTTTGAGGATCAAATCCTTGACATGTCAATATTTAAATAAATTCTTGATTTTCACTAATTAGTCTTCTACACTCAACAGTGACTTTCAAATACTTCAATGCATTGCATTATCATGTCACCCTCCCATTTCAGTTGTTTCTTCCATTTTCCTAGCAATGAGGCTTCATGTCCTGATATTACATTATTCTGTATTAATTCTTGGATGTCAGACTGTATAAGAATTTCAATATTTTGCCTTTCATCTATGACCTGTTCTTGGAAAAATTTACATTCACTGGTACATTTTGACCCATTTTTCGATGAGCCAAAATTTTGACGTTTCAAATGTCGTCAAAATTTTGACGCAATAATAGCGACGAACAGTCCTCAAAATTTTGACGGACGCTCATCAAAAAATGGGTCAAAATGTACCAGTGATTCATCTTCAAATCTTTTCAATTTCTTTGAACGATGATATGCTTCCTTGTACTTTCTTATTGCATCTGTAATAAATTCATCTCCTTGCTTTACCCAGTATTCAATCCATTCTTCAAATTTATTCATCTTATGACAAACTGCAGCAATGGCATCCACTTGGTCTTGTGACATCAACACCGAATGTTGGGGCAGTTTCGCTTGTTCTTGACCAGATAAAGTAAATGACTTGATAAAGTGTTCCAAGTTAGCAACCCATTCCTTCAATTCTCTTTTCTTTTGTTTATATTTATGTACTCTAGAAACAGTAGCATTTAAGTTTACTTTTATTTCATCTAATTCTTGCTGCCAAGATGAGTGTCCAAGACTAATACTTGTGATCTTGTACTCCTTAGGCATTATCTCATGTCTATCTTTATCAATTGTAGGAGTGGCTATCTGAATAGTTCTATTGCCATATGTATTACTCTATATGACATGCTTTGTCTTCGCTATGTACCTAGGTTTAGGAGTACTTCTTGCATAAAATTATTGAGATTCAAAGGTAATATTTCCACTTCCATTGTTCTCACTAGTTTCATGGAGAACAAATCATTAACTTTTGTGTAATCATCTTTATACCCATGAACATTGATTTGGGGTAAATGTGCATATATCAGGCTATTGCCAACTTGTGTGCCCAGAGTACCGATTTGTTTTAACCCTTGTTTATTGGCTTTCATAGCGCAAGAGTAAATAATATATGACATGTAGAAACACCTAGTTTTGGGGAATGTAGTAATTTGTTCATGCAATCTGTCACTTATCAATTTTCCCCAATGCAACTCCACATGACCCTCTATCATGCGAGATATTATCACAAACATCCAGGGTTCAAATTTGCTTGCATCTCTCACACTAGCTACTCTGCTCAGTAAAGTTATAATGTCTTGCATTTCTTGTTTAAACATTGACCTTTGAATTACCTTGGTCTAGGTGTAATTGGTTGTTGGCACAATTGGGTGCTCATAATTTCTCTATTACACTCCTCAACGCTTTGATATTTATTGGCCTTGGATTTTAGGTCGACATTGAACATTTGTGTGCAAGAAGGGAGACCAAATGTACACATGATTCTTTTCTACGACAAATCTGCATAAGTTCTTCCCTCTTTCTTAACAATCCTTTTGGCTGGGTTGTAATAGTTTATGGATTGCATAACTAATTCAGGAGCCTCCATTGCTGGGGGAAACCCTCCTACAGGAAGTAACCCATTTGATATGACATTTTTGGTACATTGGGTAGCATTTTCTTGCAACATCCGTGAATGCATTTCAATGTTAGAAGACCATCCCATGTGGGTATATGTAACCACTACATTAATGGGTACTGCTTGTGAATTGCAGTACTTGAATTCATATTCTGCTCTTGCATTAGAAGTACTCATTTTGGATATAATGTGCTCTGCAATTTTTAGAATATTTGTCTTGTGTGCGAGTTAGGGTTAAATTCAACCAAACTTACATTTCATAACATTTTCAATTCATTTTCAATTAAATTTAACATTTCAATTTCAAAATGAGAAAATACCATTATCAAGATTTTCTAGCTTGAGAAACTCTTAGCAAAATATCAATTATTTAGAACATACCTAGTTTTGGTTCAAAATGGTGATTCTTTAGAATGCAAATTCAAAACCCTTGGTAGCTACAACTCAGCTTCTCAAAATTTTACCTCTTTGCATGCCAATGTCATTTCGTTAATTCAATGTCTTTAGCAATTTTGCAATATGACGCGAAGTGGAGTGTTGTAAAAGAAATTACATGTTTGAAGTAGTGCCAAGTGCCTAGGTAGTTCACAACATTCATTAATTACTTGTTATTTTGCATTAATTCCTAGAATAAAGGTGCAATCATTACAGAGTATAGTTCAAATTACGAATGCCTAGATTTTTGTACTAGCTCGCTATTTGATAAGAAAGACAACATTGTGATTATATGTGGTAATTAGATGTTGCGCCAATTCTTTACAAGGTATATGTCATTAAAGATATGTGATTGATGATCACCGAGGTTGGGGATTTTAGTACTGCTTTCAAAAGGATCAAACAACATCGTGATCTAGGAAATACTTTCTGGAGAAAGAGAAAATCAAAACAGGAGAAAGACCGGAAACCAGAACAGAAAAATAAACTTGATGCAATTTCAAAGTAGACTTTCTGGTTTCTAATTTTTACATCAAAGAAACAATAAAACACAAGACTCCTGTAAAAGAGGAGATTACTGGGATTAGAAGTTTTGATCAATGAAATAACAGAAAAAGCTAGATTTTTTCTTTGAAGATACAAACTCCTTTGGCTCAACGCAGGATTCCAAGATTCTGATTTCCAATAACAAACTAGATACTAAAAGCATATTGAAACACCAAAACTAGGATAACAAAAAGGGTTATAATACAAAGAGTCCAAGTGAAAATGAGAGGAAAAACTAGCAACTGGCCAAGCATTAAAACAATGTCGAAGCGAGCAAAAACAACAAAACAAAAAAGGCAAAGAAAGAAAAATAGGGGTCCAAATTTTGCCAAGGGGAAAAATGGGTGTGTTGTGAGACCACACAACAACTAGCAACCAACAAAACTAGACAAAACAATAGAAATTCAAGTCTAGATCTAACATAAATGTTCCAAATTTCTTTAGTATTCTAATTATAAACCATGAGATCCTTATTCCATTTTCAAATTTTACTTCGGTTAGCATGCAAAATTAAGTATTATTTAGCTCACGTGTGTGCAATTGATTATTTCCGCGACAATAAACTTAGGAATAGCAACCGTTTGCATTAATCTACATAATATGACAATTTCTTTAAAGCCAACCAGGGATAGAGCTTTGCTGCCAGTCAAACATCCATAGCCACGACAAGGTTATCTCTATAATTCCCCCAAACATAGCTCTACTGTCGGTCAAGAGTCCATAGCCCCAGTAGAGTTATTTGGATAGCCTAAAGAGTTGATATCACTTTTCTTTTTTTAGAATATAGCAATGATAGCTCATTTATAAACTTGCAAGCATTGAAGCACCACTATTAGGTTGGGTATTACAGTGGTACCAAAGGTAGTCTTTTGATTTTTCAATTAACGCAAACAACTATTATCCCAAATTTTAGTAAAATGATTTAAATGTATTCGTTTGTAGCTCAACATCAGCTGAATGATTCATTCTAATCAAAGTACATAAAATTGAACTATTCTCGAAAATTTTATAAATGGAAAACTATTTCCAGTCAGAATGGAGATTAAATTTTTGGAGTTGACACTCTATTGATTTGTAGACCTTCAAAGGTTTCCAATTAATGTAAATTCAAAATGACGCAACACCCAAAAACAAAAACAAACAAAAAAAAAAACTATTTGTCTATGACTAGAAATAATGCTTTAGAAACTGCCCATTCACAGGCAATGGGATATCTTCGCCAGTGAAAGACTTTAATCTATAAGTGCTATCACCCAAGATTTTAGAAATTTGGTATGGGCCTGTCCATAATCTGTCAAATTTACCATGTTCACCTTTACGCTCATAGGCTTTATTCCAATATAGGACCAGATCAAATATTTTGAAAGTATTTAATTTGGCACGCTTATCAAACCATCTTTTCACTATGGATTGATGTTTAGAAAAATGATCTATGGCTCATGTTTGTTTCTCATCTAAATGCATCAATTGTAACAATTGAGCTTCTGTTTGATCATCTAATCCAATATATTCTTGTGCAAACTACCAGGTAGGGATTTTTAAGTTTATTGGTAATATAGGATCTACCCCATAAACTAAATGATAAGGAGAATTCCCTTATGAAACTTTCATCCTAGTACGATCTACCCAAAGGGAAAACCTTAACAAAGAATGCCATTCCCTAGGGTTCTTTTCAACCAATTTTCTAATTATATCCAAAAAAAAATTAATTTGATGATTCAACTAATCCATTTCCCAGTGGATAATAATTAAATGAAAATTTTAATGTTATGCCATATTCAAATGCCCAATTAGAAAATTTTAATGAAGCAAAAGTAGGGCCATTATCACATACCAATGTGTATGGCATTCTAAACTTGGTGATAATGTTTTCCTTAAAAAAAATTATGACCACGTTGGTAGTGCATTACTTGTTGGGGCATGCATCTATCCATCAAGTACAATAATCTGTAGCAATCAATATGAATCGATGACCAACTAAAGATGGAGGATTGATAGTTCCAATAAAGTCTAGTCCCCATTGTGAGAAGGGATGCATCTCCATCATTGACTACAACGATTGAGCATTGAATCTTCCTTTATTTGATAATGTCTGACATGTATGAAAGTGTTTAACATGTTCATAAGTATCTTTAAAGAATGTGGGCTAGTAGTAACCCGCTCATAGAATGAGGTGTGTAATAGCTAAAGGTGTTCCATGAGTTGTTCCAAATCTATCATGTAGTTCCTACAACACTTTATCAACTTTTGTTCTATTTAAGCATCTTAAATAGATTCCTTCATGATTTCTTTTAAATAAAACTCCTCCCTTAATCATGTAACTCTGTGAATTTATCTTGAGGGATCTTCTTTGATTCCTTTACATATGATCAGGGCAAGTGTGGCTGACCAAATAATGCCAAATGTTTGAATACCAATCTTCTTGATCTTTTTCATCCAATGTGTATTGTTGACTTGAGATTTAGGGATCTATTTCTGTAATACATTTAACCAAAGCTTGTGTCTGGACCAACCTCATGGGTATGATGTCTAAATCATATTCTTGTAAAATGGTGACCCATTTAGCTCTCTTTTCTTTGAGCTCACTCTATGTTAACAACATTTTGACAGCCAAATTTGGGACAATAACTTTGACTATGCTCCTGAGGATGTAATGTCTGAACTTGTGTATGACTTTGACCAAAGAAAAGGCTTGTTTTTCAACATCTATGTATCTTAATTCCGCTTCCTTAAATGAAGCGATCATGAAAGAAATTGGTTTATCTTCTATATTCTCGCCTTTTTATGTTAATACTATTGCACAAGTATGACAGGAAGTGAATGAGTAAATATAAAAAGGTTTAATATAGCCTATATTTACCAATATTGGTGCTTCTGTGATTGCAATCCTTATAGTCTTGAAGGTGATCTTAGCTTCATTCATCCACTCTATTTTGGCATCTTTCTTTAGCATATCATTGAGTGGCTTCACTATTTCTATGAATCCTATAATAAATTTTTGAACGAAGTTAATCTTACCAAAATATGAATTTAATTATTTTCTACTTCCCAGGGGTTGTAATTTGAGTAATGTGTTCACTCTATCTAGGTCAATTGAAATACCATGTTCAGAAATGATATGTCCCAATAAATTTCCTTCAGTCACCTCAAAAATACATTTTTTAGGATTTAGTGAAACTCCATAAGTTTCACACTTTTGTAATATCGCTCTGAGATCTCGAACATGATCTCTTCTATCTTTAGAAAATACTTTAAGGCCGTCCATGTAAATAATGATGCATTTTCCTATCAATTCTCGAAAAGCATAGTCCATGGCTCTCTGAAATGTAGTTCCAACATTTATCAATCCGAATGGCATCCTTCTGTAAGAAAAAGTTCCCCACTTTGTGGTGAAGGTTGTTTTCATCTGATCTTCCCTCGCTACCATTACTTGGTTATACCCAGAAAATCCATCCAAAAAGGACATCATTTGTGAACCGTTGACTATCTGTAACACTTCTTCAAGTGCGGGTAGTGGATAAAAATCTTTTTTAGATGTTCTGTTGAGATTTTGGAAATCTACACACAATCGTATATCTCCATTCTTTTTCCTTACAGGGACTAAATCTGCCACCCAAGTAGAATGTCTGAATGGAAAAATTATCTTGGCTGACAATAATTTTTGAACTTCCTTTTGAATTAAAGGCTCTAAGAGTGCATTCACTAGACATTGTTTTTGTTGGAAAGGTTTCGTACAAGGCTTCAGTGGTATAGTATGTGTAATAATGGAAGTGTCATATGTCTTCAAATCTTCATATGTCCATGCTATGACTTTCCAGTAATCTTTAAGTGCCTGAGCAATATTTCTTCTCTTCTTCAGTACAAACCTTCCCTATGAGTACATTTTTAGGATCTTCTTTACTATGAAAATTATATAACTCACATAGTCCTCCTTCACTTTGAGGTAAATATTTCTATCTAACTATCTGGTCAATGTCAAACAATCGTTCCAACTCAATTTTTCCTTTTGAGATATTATTATCTCTGACTTGAGTCAATTCTTCATCTTGAATTTTGCTATCAAGGTGATCTATCTTTTCAATGATTTGTGTTTCAAAAATACCAGAATTAGTAATGAATTCCAATATGTGTCGGTCATCTTCAAACACTTGTAAGTTTGCAACTTTATCAGGAACCGAGGGTAATTGTACCAGTTCAATAGTGAATCTTTTCAGATCTGAGGTTTCTAAAGGTTCCAAAGTACTAGTTGCAGTGGCTAGGGCATCAACTCTCTATTTGAATCTTCTAGGCATATGAGTAATATTGAATGCATCAAAATATTCAATCAAATCCCATACTCTGTGTCAATAATCGGATAATCTCTTGTAGTGGAAAATATATTGCTTTTGGATTTGTTTAACTACTAACTCTGAATCACCAAAAACTTAAAGGATTCTAGCTTTCTTCTTGATTTTCAGGATCAAACCGTGTATAAGGGCTTCATATTCTGCCACATTGTTAGTACACTGAAATTGCAATCGATATGCAGCAAGGAAAGACTTACCTTGCGGGTTGATAAGTTATACTCCAATTCCAATTCCTTATTTTGATTTTGATTCATCAAATTTGAGAATCCAAGCTTGATCATTTGTATTTAATATTTTAGCATTTTTTGACATTGGCGTACAAATCTTTTCATTCTATATGTTTTGATCTTCATTTTTACACTTTTCTGATTCAGTTCTTTTGACATCATCATGTTCTAGACAATATTGATTCTCGATTCTATGAATTATCGCCATACACAACATACAATTGTTTTCTAAATGCGCATCATTATGTAAGCTGCACCAATCCTGCAACAACAATTTTTTTAGTGAGATTTTACTTTTATTACTCTCCTGAGCTTTTGCAATAATATTCTTTCGAAATTTATCATAAGGACTATTCTCCTCCTCAGAAGAATCACAATCTGATTTGATTAAAACATCTATTCTAGGAATTAGTTCATCATATTTCTTAGCATCACAAGTGAAAACTTCCTCAATTCTAACTCCTGAATTGTCTATTTTATAAATTCTTGGTTCTACATCAATATATAGAACTTCATTTTTTTTATTATAGTCTGTAGTCATGTATTTCATCTGAGGTTCTCTTTCAATCCTAATTTTATTAGGCACTCCTTTCCATGGTAACCATATGTGCGAAAATTTGGTAGCCATGTATCCATTTAATGTTTTAGACCATTCTCTACTTAAAAGCATACCATAGGTATCAGGTATCTTGACAACTTGAATGTCAATATAATATTGGATTCTGGGATCAGAAGCCAATTGCATGTGAATATTAGTCAACTCTCCTACTATGTTTACCTCCGTCTTGTTGAGTTGAGTGACTTTCTTTAAAGAATTTCCAGGAGTTAACCCCAATGTTTGACATATGGATAACAACATCACGTTAGTAGAAGCTCTAGAGTCTACTAAGCAATTATGAAGATTCTTACCAAATATTCTCAAAGTGACCAAAAATGGCGGGGACTCTAGCTTTCCTTTATAAAAGGCCACTTGTGCATCTTCTATTGGAACTATGTTCTTCTTTCACTTTAGCCTGACTATCTTTCACTTGGATGTCCTTGGATTTGCTTTCTTTAGGAAAATCTTCTTAACTGTTTAAGAAAGCTTTCTTGATCACAGGTGTCTTAAGCAATTTTGATAGAGAAAGGCTAATCTTTACCTTCTTAATTTTTTCTACTAAATAATTAGTCAGATTATTTTGATCGATGGAATCTGTCTTTTCACCTTTTGAAACATTTGATGAATTATAGTGAGAGGTCACCTTGGGTAACCCAGGATTATTGCTTGATTTATCATCAGGTGGGGTGTTAAATTTGTTAGGCGGGATGGATGATGTTAAAGGCCCATTGAATCTACCTCCACTGTTAGTGTTATTTTGCGTGTTGTAATTATGTCCCTTCTGATACTATTGAAAGGCATGTATTTCATCCATTTCTTCTTAAGGCTCGTTTTCATCTTGATAAGGAAAAGTATATGTCTCTAATGCTAGAGTTGAAATATCACCTTCATATTCATGAGCATGAATTTTAATAATTGAAGGTAATTTGAAACATTCATAACTTTCCAAGACTAAAGCAGAGTCATATCCTACTGGAACTAATTCATTTCCTTTAGGAGGATGAGAATCACAATGCTCATTATAATGAGTAGTAGCAAGGAAAATATCTAAAGCGATTTTAAATTGTGACAATCCACTTTAGCATGAGCATTTGTATTATGAATTCTACACCAATTATTCATTGCAAGGTCAGCTAAGTTCACTTTTGATGTAAAATTTTCATCCATTGAATTAGGATTGTCTAAAGGTGTTGATACTCCCTCATTATTAGGGTGTGTATTCCACGGTCTAGGTGGCCTAGGAGCATTCTACGTTCTATTTTGAGAATTATTATTATTATTCTAAGAATAGAAACTTTGATTTCTTAACTGTGTAACCTCTGTGGTCAATCTTTTGATCTGAGTTGTAACTTCTTTCATGTCTTCCTTTTCCTCAGAAATTTTGACATTTTGATTTTCTTGAGTTTGTGAGAAGAAAGAGTTTCCATTAGGACGTAGCTCTATAATAGCTGGACCAGGGTGAGGGACTAAAGCTTGACTATTTCTTGGTTGAAAGAAAGTATTTTGAGGAAATTTCTCGTTCTGGACCACTATAGGATAAACATTAGGAGTCATGAGATGAACTATAGGGACTCTATTTGTGTTCGAGGTAGGGTAAATATTCAATTTGTTTCTACCATTCATGAATGATCCACTTGCAAGATGTTTCATTTCTAAATTTACACTTATGGCTTCAACATAGGCTTCTGGTAGAATAGTGGGAGTATTAGCTCTTCGCTTCACAAAAATAGCAGTTAAAGGATCAATTTTTGTATAATAAACCATGATAGAACACAAATTATCCACTACATAAGGTGCTTGTAACCTAGAATAAATTTTTTGAAATTTGTCATTAAAAGCAGTTATAGGTTCTCCCTCGAACCTCTTGATTTGAGTGAATTGGTGATGTAACAAGGCAGGATCAGTTGTTGTTCTAAACCTAGCTAAAAATTGAGTTTTCATGTCTCGCCATGACCTAATGGAATTACGAGGCAAATTGATATACCACTAGTAAACAGTATATGGTAACAATCGACACACAACATATTCATGTGGAATTCTTGCTTGAAAACATGTATCTTTGAATATATTGGTATGTTCTTCAACATCTTTGAGGAAATAATACTTAGGACAAAACTTGTCAGGTTTTTTTGGTAAATCGTTATATACAAAAAAATTGAATCGGTGACTCCACATTAAAAAATGTCATCACTACATAAGGCAATGGTGTGACAATGGTTGGAATCTTTGGACTTGCACTTAAACTTGCATACTTTTGAGGTCTAGACGATGTCCGACCACTTAGCTCAACTAAGGTCACTCGAGGATCACTAGCTTGAGATTTAGTGGTTCTATGGAAATCTAGTATAAACCCTAACAAAAACCAAAAATAACAACAATAGCCCTCCTTCTAGTGCCAATTCCTATTGAAAATAGTATTACTCACAATAAACAGGTCAAATACAATCTCCACAAGCAAGACTGTGAAGAGCCTATCCTTCTTGAAAGATATGGAACAAAGACAATCTAAGGGGAAATTCTACATTCACAAAGCAAAGATTGACTTTCGCTCAATCCCAAGTCTTCAATAACCAAGTCATGGTTGTACTAGATTCGCTCTCGGGTAATGATGTGACAATTATTGTTAATCTCAAAGGGACTACAGTTATTTCTAGCTTTGCAAAGAATTATAAAAATTTAACATAAAAATTCATTTCATCATCAAATAACATCATGAAATTGAAAGATTCAACATAATATTTCATGAATAATCACAAAATATTGCTATCACTTAAGTAGATTTAGCATTAAGCATTCATAAAATTCATGGAAAATAAAATATTTTCAAAAAAACTATTTCCTCTCACTTATATTTTTTGGAACAATTTCAAAAAAATTAAACATCTATTCTAAAACAGAATGCAAAAGTTTTGAAAAATAAAAGTTTCTCCCAGTTATTCTCCATGGATGCTCTAAAGAATTAATTGAAACAGAGCAAACCACATTATATTTCACTAGATTGCTTCACAGCTACGTACAAAATGGTGCAAGCTTTTAAAGAGAGAGGGTTTCATTTATGGACACCGAGTAGGTTCTGTATGCACCCTTAAATGGAGTAGCATACAGTCTTGTTCGGCGAAAATTACAAAACCAACTACAAAAGATACTTAGATAGGTAGCTATCCATAAAGCTCTGATATGAATTAATGTCTACGTGCATACAAAGTTTTACACTGAAATGGTTCAGAAAATAGGAAAAAAGAACAAAACTTAAAAGAAGTTTTTGCACCTCTGACATCCACAAATTCCAAACTTTAAATAAAAATGTGGGAGGAGATGGCCTTTTATAGAAATAAGGCACTCAGAAGTCCAACTTAATAGTTTTTCCAGAGAATCAGAAACATCAAATAAAAATGTGTCACGTGGCATGTGTCAATTGTCATCAAGAACATTCTAGAATAAGTCAAAGCTTTGACTTTGTCCGCAACAACACTTTTCTTCATACTTCAACACAAACACTTTATCTCCATCAAGGCTGCCATCTTTTCTCAAAACACCAGAATGAGAAACATCTACCAGGACCGAGATCAACCTACAAATTTTAAAATTAAAACAACAAATGAACTTCATTATATTTCCAATATCTGGTATCTGGTTCTTTCCATATTCGCTTATGACTTGGGCTCCAGGATTCTTCCTTATTTCTTTAATTCATGTTCTCAGAAAGCCTTTAATGCTTGATGTATACGTTATTTTGAAATTCTTCATATTGCTCTCCAAGTGAGTTTGATCCTAGTATATTCTTCAGTTGCTTGAAGTATGATGTCATTCTTCTATGATTTATCTGCTTCATATTTGACTATAACATTTTTGCATTGTATTATTTCATCAATAACCTCTCATGTCAGCAATTGAACATGATCTTTATTTATCCTTTCTATCCATTCATTGAAATCTTTGGCTTATTTTCCCTCCTGTCCTAATGTTTGAGGATCAAAGCCTTGACATGTTAATATTTAAATAAATTCTTGATTTTCACTAATCAATCTTCTACACTTAACAGTGACTCTTTCAAATCCTTCAATACATTGCATTATCATGTCACCCTCCCATTTTAGTTGTTTCTTCCATTTTCCTAGCAATGAGGCTTCATGTCTTGATATTACATTATTTTGTATTAATTCTTGGATGTCTGACTATATGAGAATTTCAATAGTTCACCTTTCATCTATGACCTGTTCTTGGCAAAATTTACATTCATCTTCAAATCTTTTCAATTTCTTTTAAGGATATTATGCTTCCTTGTACTTTCTTATTGTACCTGTAATAAATTCATCTCCTTGCTTTACCCAATATTCAATCCATTCTTCAAATATATTCATCTTTGACGAACTGCAACAATGACATCCATTTTCTCTTGTGACATCAACACCGAATGTGGGGGAAGTTATGCTTGTTCTCAACGAGATAAAGTCAATGACTTGATAAAGTGTTCCACGGTAGGAACCCATTCCTTCAATTCTCTTTTCTTTTTTTTATATTTTTGTACTCTGGAAAAAGTAGCATTTAAGTTTATTTTTATTTCATCTCATTCTTGCTGCCAAGATGAGTGTCCAAGATTAATACTTGTGATCTTGTACTCCTTAGGTGTTATCTTATGTCTATCTTTATCAATTGTAGGAGTGGCTCTCCAAATAATTCTATTTCCATTTGCATTCATTTGTATGACATGCTTTTTCTTCGCTATGCACCTAGGTTTAGGAGTACTTCTTGCATAAAATTATTGATATTCAGAGGTAATATTTCCACTTCCATTGGGGAAGCGAATTCCCTTATTAACCAATCAGGTGTATCATCATCTTGTTGTACCTCTGTAACCTTTTCTTGTCCCTGTTTATTACTTGTTTCAATAACTTCCTCTCTTTGACTTGCTATATTTTCTGAAATGGGGACTTCTTTAACAATATCTGGGTCTGGCACTACCTCCTATGTTTGGAGACTTACACTTTCCTACCTATCTAGATTTTTCTAATTCATTTCTCTACATGTTACCTTCTTCATTATTGCGACACCAGGATTATTTTCATTTTTAGTTTTGTCTCTTACAAACTATGTAGCTTCTTCTTCTAGAATTTAAGTTTCAATTTCATTTTCAGCATGGCCTTTATCTGATTCTCCAAAGACCTGCAAGTATTCATCAAAATTTTGCACATTCCCACAAGAAGGTTGGGAATCAAGAGTATCTTCAATAACTCTTTCATCAATAGGATTTTTCTCTGCATCTTCCCCTGTTTCCATTTCAAATATGCTAGGGTTTCTTGCCTCTGAGGCAAGCATTCCCTGAATAAATTATTCTTCTTCAATATTTATAGGGTTAGAGCTCGTATCTTGAATTTCTTCTACCATTGGGCATACCATGGGCTTGTATTTAGACTTCTTCTCTTGTACTTTCTCCCACATAGCACCCCATTTATCTACTTGTTCCTTAATTCTAGCTTCATCTTCCTCAGAAATTTCCTCTAGAGCTATAGGAGTCCCATCCAATTCTTGCTTCATACTAGCCATATTAAAAAAAGGGGGAGAAGTAAATAATGTTGCAACTCCTTGAGATGCAGACCTGCTTTGTGTACCAACATTCCCTGTTGCTCTTGTTCCTTCATCAATAGTTACTCTTGTTCTAGGTCTAGCTGTAGAAGAAGATGCACCTTTAGGTCTCACTTTTGATTTATCTTTACCTGTCTCTGCATCTCTCTGTCTATTAGATGGTTTTATGGGAACTTCCTGTCTTATTGCTTGAAGGGCTCTTTCTTCAATTCTAACACTTGGACTAGCCTTGCCAATCTTTCTTTTCTTCTTTGTAGGCTCCCCAATTTTAAAAGCAATTTCATCTCTTTGTTTTCATCTTTTATCTTCTAAGAAGATGGATTTGATTCCTCTTTCTCTTAAACTTTTGAAAAATCATTAATCCAGTGTTGAGTATACCTTAGGACTGGCCTAGTAAAGTCATCAATTGATGTCATGTCTTCATCATCAACACCTGGGTCTAGAATGGGTTCATCATATACCCTGTCATCATTGTAGAACTAGTTCAACACTTGACCATCATATTCTTCCAATTGGTCTGGGATGTCATAAATCTTGAGCATCCGAGCAAATCTTAAAGTCATTCTTTCATACTTTCTTCTTCTCACCACATGCTCATCTTCACAGTTAAGCCAATAATCTTCCAAATGAGGCACATGAACACAATAACCAGCTATATTTTTCTCAATATTTCCTTCAATATCATAGTAAACTCTCTAGAGTGGAAAATTCTTCAAAATGATAGGTCCTCATCTCTTCTTCACACAAATCAGTTACTCTAATTGCACTGCACTTATAATTTCCTATTGTGGTGGGAAATTTAAAAGAGGCCTTTTTGTGAGCATGGCTGTAAAGATCTTGAGATGGTTTTAACTACCTCACTAATTCAAATAAAATAATTTTATCTGTAGGATACCTAGGCAGCATAAATGGGTGTCCATTAAATCCCTCCGCTCTAATGTAGGAGTAAGTTGGGAATTGTATGTACTAGCCTCCCATAGGCCGAATGGCACTTTGTGCTTTCAGGGATAGTCTCTTGGATTTATCACCTTCCATTATTCTCACCAGTTTCATGGAGAAAAAATCATTAACTTTTCTGTAATCATCTTTATACCGATGAATAGTGATTTGGGGTAAATGTGCATATATCAGTCTATTGCCAACTTGCATGCCCAAAGTACCGATCTGTTTTAACCCTTGTTTATTGGCTTTCATAGCACAAAAGTAAATAATAAATGATGACATGTAGAAACACCTGGTTTTGGGGAATGTAGCAATTTGTTCATGCAATCTGTCACTTATCAATTTTCCCCAATGCAACTCCACAAGACCCTCTATCATGTGGGATATTATCATGAACATCTAGGGTTCGAATTTGCTTGCATCTCTCAAACCAGCTACTCTACTCAGCAAAGGTATAATGTCTTGCACTTCTTGTTTAAAAATTGACCTCTGAATTACCTTGGTCTATGGTGTAATTGGTTGTTGGCTCCATTGAGTGTTCATAATTTCTCTATTACGCTCCTCAACTGTAACCACTACATTAATGGGTGCTGCTTGTGAATTGCAATACTTGAATTCATCTTCTGCTTGTGTCAGAAGTGCTCATTTTGGATATAATGTGCTTTGCAATTTTTAGAATATTTGTCTTGTGTGCGAGTTAGGGTTAAATTCAACTAAACTTACATTTCATATCATTTTCAATTCGTTTTTGATTAAATTTAACAACTCAAAGAAAATTTAACATTTCAATTTCAAAATGAGAAAATACCATTATCAAGATTTTGTAGCTTGAGAAACTCTTGGAAAAATATCAGTTATTTGGAACATACCTGGTTCTGGTTGAAAATGGTGATTCTTTAGAATGCAACTTCAAAACCATTGGTAGTTGCAACTCAAATTCTCAAAATTTTACCTCTCTTGGCACGCCAATGTCATTTCATTAATTCAATGTCTTTAGCAATTTTGCAATATGACATGAAGTGGAGTGTTGTAAAAGAAATTGCATGTTTGAAGTAGTGCCAAGTACCTAGGTAGTTTGCCACCTTCATTAATTACTTGTTATTTTGCATTAATTCCTAGAATAAAGGTGCAATCATTACGGATTATGGTTCAAATCATGAACACCTAGATTTTTGTACTGGCTCACTATTTGAGAAGAAAGATGGTGTTGTGATTATATGTGGCAATTAGATGTCGCGCTAATTCTTTACAAGGTATATGTCATTAAAGATATGTGATTGATGATCATCGGGGTTGGTGCTTTTAGTACTACTTTCGAAAGGATCAAACAACACTGAGATCCAGGAAATGCTTTATAGAGAAAAATAAAATTGAAATAGGAGAAAGACTGGAAACTGAAATAGAAAAATAAACTTGATGAAATTTCAAAGCAGACTTTCTAATTTATGACTTTTACATCAAAGAAACAATAAAACATCAGACTCCGGTAAAAGAGGAGATTACCAAGATTAGAAATTTTGATCAATGAAATTATGGGCAAAGCTAGAATTTTTCTTTGAAGATACAAACTCCTTTGGCTCAATGCAAGATTCTGGGATTCTGGTTTCCGGTAACAGACTAGACACTAAAAGCATACCAAAACACCAAAAACCAGATTAAAAAAAAGGGTTATAATACAAAGAGTCCAAGTGAAAATGAGATAGGAAAAACCAACAACCACCCAAGCACTAAAACAATGTTGAAGCGAGCAAAAACAACAAAACAAAAAGGGAAAAGAAAGAAAAAGGGGGGTCCACATTTTGCCAAGGGGAGAAATGGGGCGTGTTGTGAGACCACACAACACACCCCTTCATCAAAATTTCTTCACTCAACTCTCGGGTGTTGGATTTCTCTCAACAAGGACAACAAAAAAATATTTTCCATACCTCCCCAAATGAGGTGTTGGAAATTCTCCAGCTTGCAAAACTGAAAAAATGCATTGAATTTCATAACTTTTTTTGAGATTATTGCTCATAAATCCCCCTGTAACCTCCCATCATAAACATGAAACTCTGATTGGCTCCCTATTGTGCATCGGCCTCTAGATTCTCTTCCAAATCATTTTTAAATATTCTAAAATACAAATTCCCCAACTTGGGCATTAGGTTTTCCAATTTCCATTTTTTGGATTTTAAGCACATTAAATGTGTAGCTAACAAAATACCAAACTATAGATTTTGAGACAATAAATAAAATAATGGTTACAACAATTTGACTCTAATTATTTCCCAAATATTAATTAAACATTTAAATATCCAACCAATAAAAAAAAATACATACTTCAAGTGTGCTCAAATCAGGTGTCACAAAGTTGCTTGTAGCAAGAAATCACACACAAAAAAAGAGATTAAAAACAAATATTTTTGGGGATGCAAGATTCTCTGGTACCCTTTGATGCTCTTGCATTAACATTCTCTTGAGAAAATGATGTGGTGTCGAAAATTCTCCTAGCATGTCACCTTCTCCTTGTGAAGTTATGAGGAGAGAGGTTTGGGGTGTTGCGCAGAAGGATGATGATGATGGATCATTAGGATCATGGAAAGTGAGAGGGGCATACTTATGTAATGGATTTTGGGGTATGTTTTGTTCTAAAATGGTATTTGCGTCCAAGTCTTGATTATTAAAAAGGGGGTGTGTTTGAATGGCATTAAGAAATGTGTTTCCCTTATTAGCCTTAGGTTGAGTTGGAGCAAAAGATGTTGTGACTTGCAAGATGTTTTGAGTGATGCTTTGGGATGGTGTCGTAGATGAGATGGGTAGTGTGGATGAAATTAGAGGCATGAACTCCAAAGGTGGTTCCACTCTAGAGCTCACATCAAAATCAAAAGGTAATTTGGCCCCTTGTTTTGCTAGTCCGAGCATGTATAGTGAAGGGTTAAGCCTCATCATGATATTGATGATTTTATGGTTCTATGGATTTTGGATCATTTTGGTTATTTCTTCATGCGACATCCCAAAGGTAAGATCTTCTTCTTAAATTTCCTCTTGTGGATTTTGTGATGATGAGTTAGTCAAAGGATTGCTTGATTCGATGGGATTTATTTCAACATTCGTTTGGCTTAGGTCACTTGAAGCAGGTGTTTCTTTGTCAGCTTCCATGTTCTTCTTGTATTGAGATCTAGTTTGAACCATATAACAAGGATCAATTTTCAAGAATATGGGAGATGAATCTATAATTCTTTGGATTGATCTTATTTTGAAGCACAAAAGAGAAATTTTTAGGATATCTTAAGGATCAAAAGGTGATATGATGATGATGCAAGAGATGGATGATGTGGATGTTTGATCTTTTGAAAAATCTTGAGGGGAATGCTAGACTTTTAGGACTTTTGGATATGTTTTGGATTTTGATTTTGATTTTTTGGATTGTCCTTGACTTGATTTTTTGGTTTGTTTTGATTGAACAAATAGACCCTAAGATGTTGGATGATTATCTAAGGGGTAGATTTTCTCAAAGGATGATAATTTGAATATGTGTAGGGAGAAGGATGCATCTACCCTCACCTATTCAAACAAGATGATAATTTAACCAAGCATATGAAGAAGGATGCATCTACATATACCTAGCTAAATAAGATGGTTTGATAATTTTTACTAAGCATATGCAAAAGGATGCATCTACACATACCTAGCCAAAGATGATTGGATAAAGATTTCAAGGATTTTGTCTCAAGGATTTGATGATTTTGATTTTTGCCAAAAATCCTAGCATGAAGGATAATTTCAAGATTTCTCAAAAGATGATGGTGAGATGATTTTTGGTTTGATGTTGAAGGATGGATGAAAAATATTTTTATTTTTTGATCCTAGGATGTACCTAAAAAGACACTTTGTTTACCTAGACCTCGGTATTGAAGAACATGCAATGCTTCTAAGGACCTCTATAACTAAGAAGTTCAAATTGAGCATACATTTTCGGATTGTTCAAAGGAATGAGTCTATAAAACCTTGTGAATTTTTTTCTTATCTTGATATGTTGCTTTTGATTGCACTTTCTATTGTATCTCTTGATGACCTTTAGAGTGTGACTCCTAAATTTTGAACTTTGACTCAAGGACTTTCGTTTTGGGATTTTGACTTTCTTGGAAATCATGAGGTTTCAACACATGTGAGAGTCAATTTTGTTATCTTTGCTTAGTGACTTTATTTTACCACAAACACTTCTTTGATTAGGTCTTCCAAACTAGATTTCCAATGCTTTAATTTCTTCAAATCCCACAAAGTATGTTATGTGGAAATTTGATGAATTCAAGGCAAGGGTTACCTATTGTTGATCTTTAGTAGGAAAATTGAGATGTAAGTTCAAGTGTTTAGAAACCTCTAAGGATGCGAATCCCAAGGGCAAGAAATAACACATGAATTTGGTCAATTGTATTTACCTCCTAAAGGGTTTTGAAATTTGGATGTTGTTAAGTGTTTGTTTCCAAATTTTTTCAAACAAGCAAAGTGTTTTGACTCACAAGAAATATAACATCCTAGCTCAATTGGTACATTTTTCTTGGTGGGCTTGCCTCATGCCCTTCGTAGTAGAAGAGATGATTTTAAATGCAACCAAGGAAAGAGTATAAAGGTATGTTAAGAATGAAGTCTTAACCTCTATAATTTAACCAAGATTAGACATGGCAAGCAACTTCTTGGAATCTAAGTTCCAATGCACCACTTTGATAAACTCGTTGGATGGACTAGTTGGCTACTACAAACAAGGTTCTTAATGATGGGACATCGGGGACATGGCACCTTGCGAGCATCCAACAAGCCACTAAAGGCTTTAATCAATCCTACTAGGGGCTCTTATACTTTTTATGGTAGTACCCCATTCTGAAAGACACTGTATGGCTAAGGCCTACATACCATGAGGACTTGACAGTTTAGTCTTATCCATTTATATACCGGCCCAAATGAAAAACCGGTTAGAGTCACCTTCGAGTTCTCCTTGCGGATGTGTCTCTTAGGCAGGCCCCTCTAAAGGTAAACAATAGCAAGCAAGCACATTCGTAGTTTGATCAACCTTTGTTTAGAAACAAAGGGAGAACCCATGCGATATACTTAACTCACACTCGCAAGCTTTGTTCAATTTTATTTCCCAAAAAATGAAGTGTGGAGGTGACTAATTTATCTCAACCTAAGATCATAAAAAAGGCCTTTTGATTCTCAAGATCGCTATAAAGCGCGAGAGAAGTGCATACATCCTTTTCGATGATGTTAGTTTAAGTAAGCAATCACAAAAATAAAGTTGCACATGTTCATTTTAACCTTTCAAAGCAATTGTGAGTTCGTTTTAAAAGCACCAAAGTAAGTGTGACAATTTTCCTTGTTCAATTTTTAATCCCAAAACAAACTTTAGTAGATTTGAGTCCTAATGTTCTTTTTAAGCCTTTTTGTAACAAGAATTCAAAAGTTTTTTAAAGCCCAAATGAAATTAGTAGATCCTAAGCATAAAAAGATGACAAATTTTCCTTAAGAGGAATAATGAATCCTCAAAAAGTGTTAAACAAACACTATAGTGTTTAAAAACACTTGTTTTTTTGAAATGACATCATCATGCTTCTCTTCCTTTTCGTCTTTGATCGATCCAACCTACAAGGAAAACTAGTTATATTCTGCAAAATAGAGGTCAAAAAGATAGAAAATAGACAGAAGAAGCATAATTTGAAAAAAAGCACGTGTTGTAAATTAAATTTCACTTCATACTCTCCTCCAGTAGCGCAATCCACAAAGGCATCACAGTTTGATTTCCTCAGCAGTGCTATATAGTGTCGCTCTGCAGTCAGGCTAGTGAGCATGAATGCATCGCCCTTTTGCCCAGCAGTGAAGTTTGATTTTTTAAAAGATTCTCGTGGGTCAAACAGGTATAGCGGCGCAGTTTGGAATTCAAACTTCTGGGCGGAAATACTGAGGCATCAAAGTTTGAATTGTCAGTGGTCCTATATAGTGAAGTTGGAGAACCAGCGGTGCTGAACAACGACGCTGAGCCTGTAAACAAAGAAAAACGCATAATTTTGATTAAAAAACACAATTAAAAGATGAGATAGCCCTCCTTCTAGAGCCAAAATGTCAAACCCCAATCCTAATACCTGCAAAACAACATGAACAAACACATTATAAGATGAAATGCAAGAAAGAACAAGGATTCCCCATGAAATCCATTAGCAAAGTTTAAAATACTAAAGAAGAATGGAGAACACAAATGAAATAGATTAAAATCCTATCAAAGCAAGAAAACTCTTGATCCCATGGGGGAATTGGTGCCAATTTGATGTGAAAATTGGCCCTTTCCCAACTCCTATGATGCAAGATTGATGTGTGATGAAGAGTGATCCACTTTTTTTATGCTTGATGAGTGCTCCAATAGAAAAATCTGCATAACCTAGCTATGAACTCAATGATAATGGATGAAAATTGCTAATGATTTGAGCATAGTAAGTTTACTCAAATTGTGGATGATCAAATGAGGAGATTAGCCTCTTATTTATAGAATGAGAAGATGGATGAATGTCCAAAATAGAGCAATGTGGGACTAAGAATTATCAATGGAAAAGTGCCACTTGTCGACTTGTGAATGGATGGAGGATGTGCAAATTTTGAAGAATGTGTCAATAAATGCATATATTTGAATTTTGAAATTGTTGAAATGACATGCAAGAGGGAAGGAAGAATGCATTGAATTCCACTTGGCTCAAGGCAAAGGACATGTAAAGAGAGTAAATGCCTTGTTGGAAGGACTCATCCCACTTGGATTTTGAATTCAAACTTGGGGAATATTCCTTAAAAGATGCCTTGTTGAAGGAAAATAGAGATTTAATAAATAAATTAAATCTATTTTCATGTGCAAGTGGTAAAAGATGGAGGATGGGACATGAGAAGAGATTTAAATTAATCAGGTTAATTAATTTAATGAAGGGATTAAATGATGTGACCTATTTGACTTAAATTTGTGGATTTATTTAAATCAAATATGAGAAGAATGTGATAAGGGATTAATTAAATAAGGATTTTGATTTATTTAATTAAAAGAGATGATGTTAGATTAAATTAAGTAAGGTTTTAATTTATTTAATTTAATAGATAGATTTAAGAGATTTAATCAAATAAAATTAATTATTTAATTAAATAGGATAATTAGATAAAAAGTGGTCAATTTAATTATTGAGAAAAGGTGAATTAATTAGATAACTGATTTATTTAATTAAGAGAGGAATATTGATGAATTTAATCAGATAAAGGTATTTGATTAAATGATTAGACCGAAGGATGATTCAGGATGAAACAATGTTAGTGGTCAGGATCAGATGCACAATGTCAATCAGTACATTTTACGTGTCTATAACAGTACACCAAACAAGAATGATATCAATGTAAACATGTTGTAAGCATATTAGAACATGTGTAACAACCTCCACATCACACTCAAGTCACGATTTTCCTCATACAACATTGCAGACTTAGCACCGACACATATCAACTATACAACAACTACCTTTGGAGTATATGCACACTTCAACATATACATTTGACATCAATGATAGCTCATATTGAGTTGACATCAATGACAACACCTATTTCCAATAATCTCACCCTTTTTCATTGATGGCAACACACATATGCATCTCTCCCCCTTTGACATCAAGAGAAAAGGGCATTATAACTTCTATTTACAATATCTCAAAAAAAAATTGTATGAGGTCCCCCTAACTATACATACTCCCCATGAGATTGGGATGCCTCAAAACTAATGCTATATGTCTTCAATAAAAACTAGAAATATATTGCAAACATCTACAAAACTATATAGAGAAAAAAATTGTTTTATCTACACTTTTTCAACTCCCTTAGAGGGTAGAATGTTCTTATATATTACCTTAGATAGTGTGCTAGAGTTGCAACCTAATTTTCTTTTGCTGAGACAAGAATATGATTTTGACATTCAAATTTTATACACAAATCCTCAGCTTCATCTATATTACTTGGGGCCTTCATCTTTAGAACAATCTCTTCTGATTCCACAAGCATCTTGGATAATGAAGCCTATCTCAAGTTGATTGCTTCCCTCAACTAACCAAATTATTTCTTTAGTTGATCTCTTTGATCCTGAAGCAGAGACATTTGCACATGAATTATTTTCCAATTGATCTCTAGTGGATCCATTCTTATCTTTTGATACATCATAGATCCTGGCCATTTGAGTGATTAATGACTTAATGGAGTCAATTTGATCCTTGATACTCTTCGTAGAAATAGGCCATTTCAAACAAAATTGATAAAGTGCAATGAATTCATCAACACACTTCTTAAGCATCTCTATATTTTCCTTCAATTTATTTTTTGCATTAGCACATCTATCAAATTCCTCAACCAATATTTTATCATTTATCTTTCTCAAGCCTCTTGCTCTACCTTCTACTCAATGTGTGAAGAATGATCCTTAAAAGAATCCATTAAAAGCTTCAATTTTTTTTCTGGAGGCAAAGAGAAATCTATGTTTACCTTTGGTAAACCTTCTTGAATTATCTTTACAACATCATCTATTATTTTAATCTTCTTTAGCTATTCTTGCAAAATTTATTTTCTTGTTGAAGCATGAAAGATATCACCAAGCTATCATTTGTGAAGGGGAGAAATATTTGACATATATACCTAACCTTCATGAGTGGGGATTTGCAAAAGTTGATGTGTTACCACAAGTTGGAATTGGATCTATAAAGACAAAAGGTCCTTAAATGAATCTAAAGATGAGGAACTCTAACCTTTATCTACAAAAGAATCTTTCTTCTCAACTATTTTTACTTCAACATCTTGAACCTTCTTAGGATTAACTTTTCTTATCTACTCATTGTTTCTTG